>LGRX02034074.1:0-106611 GCA_001247695.2 Cymbomonas tetramitiformis
CACTATGTGGTCCCACCGGAGGACACGGTCGGTACATTGCCAGCCAGCGGCACACTCAGCTTCAGTCATATCTCTGCTGACCTCGCCGAGCGCCTGTACCACACTGCAGCTCCTGATCTGCCACTGCCGGGTGGGTACCGCCAGGCACTGTCTATGCATGATGGGGCTCAGTGGGAGGAGGCTATTACCGGTGGGGAGGTGCAGCCTCTGATTGACCAGGGTAAGATAGAACCGGTGGAGGTGCTACCCGACGGTGAGATCGCCACCAGCACCATCTTTGTGCTGAATAAGCCCTGGAAGCCACGGGATGGTCTACCGCCCGTCCAGATTCATAAAGCTCGGATGGCCGTGGCTGCCACATGGCACTGGGGCTACACCCAAGCTGAGACCGCATGCACGGTAGCAGACCTGCCCACCTTCCGCCTTCTCTTCATCCTGTCTATTATCTTTGCTGGTATGGGGGTTATGGTCTACTGTATCACTTTGACGTCAGTCAGGCCTTTGTTCATGCCCGTCTGGAGGTTCCTATATATGTGCGGTTCCCCTCTGGGTATATGTATAAGGGCAGATATGGCTATGCCAAGCTGCTCTATGCTCTCTACGGGCTACGGACGGCTGGTGCTTCCTGACAGAAGCTGGCCAACAAATTCATGAAGTCCTTCACCTATCAGGGAATGCACTTCACCCAGTCCACATATGACCCGTGCCTATACTATATTGTGACCTCTGTGTTCGTGGCCTTCGTGGCTGTCTACGTGGATGACTTCGGGCTGACATGTGATGATGCCCTCCACCAGGCTTTCTGGGCAGCTTTCCAGGCGGCATTCAAGAGCAAGAATCTTGGCCGTATGACAGCCGTCCTGCAGCTTGCGGTTGACTATGATCGGTGGGGCATTGCACTGTCCCAAACCAGGCAGATCAAGGAGCTCATGTCCAAATTCAAACTTCCGGCCAAAACCTTTCACAATCCGATGGATGTGAACCTCGTTATCCAGAAGCCGGAGCACTCTGATCTCACCCTTGTCACCCCGTATCTCTCACTGCTTGGGTCCCTGCTGTGGATTGCACGGTGCACCAGGCCAGATGTATATTACTCAGTCATATATCTGGCACAGTTCTCCTCATGCCCCTCGGCTCAGGCCTGGGAGGCACTTCAGAGAGTGGCTCAGTATCTATACTTCACACGGCACTACCGTATCCGTTATGCTTACCCCAGTGCACCGCTTTCTGTGCTCACAATACAGGTGTATTCGGATGCTGACCATGCTCGTGACAAACTCAACGGGTGTCTCTCCTACTCGGGAGGCATTGTGTTCCTAAACGGCATGGTCCTTCATTGGGTATGTGCCCGCCAGACTGATGCTGAGATGTCTTCCACTGGATCTGAGTATGTGGCCGCCTCTGTGGTTGGGCAGCGGGCCATGTCTGCTATCCATATGATTGTGGAGATGTTCGGATTTATCAGAATTACGCAGCAGGAGCCGGGTGTGTCTGCTCTGGCTCTGTCTACGGCCTTCCCTGCAGCTGACACTTCTTGGATGCAGAGGGCGGCCACGTTCTTCGAGAATCATGCTATGGGTCATGGTCAGATGGGCCCCGCCTCCCCCCTACACTACCAGGAGGCTGAGCCTGTTCCTGACAGCAGCCTGTATGCCCTGCCTCACGCGGTGCCAGTACCATATGATGGCACGGGCTACGAGGACGGTCCGCGGGAGTACCACTCTCAGCGGTCTGGCATGTATGGTACCTCTGGACCCTTCATTCCCAGGCTGGAGCTCCCGGTGGCTGTCATGATTGACAACCAGGCGGCCTCCTCCATTCTGAGGAATGTCATGCTATCCACCAAGATTAAGCATGTGTTGATCCGTTTTCACTGCTTTCGGGGGTGGGTGTGTGCTGGGTACCTAGTGCCTGTTTACATCAACACTTTACTCAACCTGGCTGATATCTTCACCAAACCTCTTCCTGGGCTCAAGGACAAGGTGCGGGTGATCATCAGCATGATCGAGTCCTTCGTGGACGTGATCCGCCCGCACCCCAGTGGTGCGGGTGACTCCTAGGTTCTCTGGTCCTCTGTCCGGCTGAGCTGCAGGCCTATGAGCCGGCAGCGGTCGGGCAAGGGGTCTTTCTGGTCTGACTGGATTGATGCCCTTTGACGTGGTGCCCTTCTGGACTGGACTTTGTGTTCGTGGACAGACTGGTACCTATGACCTGCCCTATGAGACCTTAGACACCGACAGCTCTACTCTGACCTTAAGCACATCTGACTGGATTCTGGCCTTTGACTACATCCTGTACCTCTTTGACATCTTCTATGACCTCGAGTACTGGTTGACCGTCGAGCTGAGCAGCATCAGATGAGAGTATCTATCGGGGAGCGAGATCTGGCGGAGACCAGTCACTATTTTCATGTTCTTGTGGCAGTCCACCTAGTTGGCATGCATATACTAGTACTTTAGCATTCGGTTTAGAGGGTTAGCCGGAAGCGGGGATGGCGGCAGGTCGGCCCTTTGGTTGATGTTGTCCTGATCCGTGGACGGGGACCTCTTAGTTTGCATTAGCTACCTGTTTCACATTCTTGTGCCACCTCAGCCGAGGTGGTGTGCTGAGATTCAGTAGTTCAGTATCACGTATGACGTATGACAGTGACAGTGACAGTACAGTGACTTCCTACCTGTACTCAGTAGTTCGACTTCGGTAGCTTAGACTGTGACACACGATATGATTGCCTAGTGACGGCCTCAGAGCTTAGATAGCCTGAGAGTCGTGTATTCATTTCTATCTTTTGATATACCCGATTGCCTCGCTCAAACCCTACGGCGTTCAGCGTTTTCACTGTGTCACTAGGACATTCTAGTACATTGTGTTGCTTGTGTGCACCCTGCTTGCATTTCGGTTCATGAATAACTGTAGATCTTGAAAAAGTTTTGAGGTAAAAACAAAAAATATATATGTATGCGTTGCGCGTGAGGCGCGGCGCAGGCGCAGCAGGCGTGACATCTCTGCATGACATGATTGTCGTTAGATTCAAGATTGTGCCAGATAGCAATCTCGAATCTGGCGATGTTACAATGTTACTAGGCGGGTCGATCTAAAGATCTCCACTAGGCCTACGCGCATGGAGGTTATGTGACACACCTGCCCTGCAGGTCCCCCCTAGCTACCCTAGCTACCCTAGCTAACCAATAATCACATCTGTAAAGCAAGAGCATGTCACGGAAATAGGGTATAGGAAGGCACTAATAATCTAAAGTTATTAGTGCCACAACAAAGACGGTCAAGGCGGAACCGTCAGCGAATCAACAAGAGATGAAACTTATTGTTGCCAAAAACATATCATGGATCTCAACAGAAGGGCGGAGGGCGGGAATAATACCCTGAATCCGAAATATGATCAAACACCGGAGCCGAACTCTCCGGAGTTCGCAACCTTATACTGCCTGACCGGGACCCTCGGTCCGGTATGTCACATAACCTGAGTTATGTGACACAGCACCTATCGCTCCGCTCTCTGCACTGTGACACATAACATCCCGTTATGTGACACACCTGCCCTGCAGGTCCCCCCTAGCTACCCTAGCTACCCTAGCTAACCAATAATCACATCTGTAAAGCAAGAGCATGTCACGGAGACAAAACAAAGATCAGTCTGCAGGTAATATACACCAATAATAGCCCGCAGGCACACATAATGGCCAGGACACATCAGTGTCACTCCTACAGCACTGCAGCAACCAGTGCTCTACATGCAAACGATCCAGTAGTCAGCTGCCAGGGTGACTGCCACCCGCTCCTCGGTGGACGGCTCTATGTACCTCGTGGTTGCCGACGCAGTCATCCAGTGCCCGTGCCGCATGAAGTCCTCGAAGGACACCTTGCGGGCCACCACAGTGGCACCGCCCGACCGCATGCTCTGGGTCCCGAAGACCTTGCGGACCTCCTCCTCCGTCTAACCAGTACCCTGAGCCACCATGCGGACTATTTCCCGCCTGCATACATGATAGGCCATGTGCCTGCCGTTCAACGGCACCTGAGGATCCTTCACCGCTTTCCTACCGTCCCAACCCTGGAAGAGATTTACAGCTCCTGACAACTGCCCTGCCTCGATGAGCGTCTCTGCTAAGTCCACTGGGCAGAAGTGCTTTCCCGAGCCGCGGGAGACATACACCACGTCACCGTCTCTGTACTGATCATTCTTCCTGTGGCAGAGCAAAATCACCATATGTGTGCTGTAGAACCTCATGGCCCCCACCAAGACCATCTTCATGTCCGAATACCGCAGGCACCCCGCCCACATGACTGCCCGCATGCATGCCACGGTCAGCCTGATGATGGAGAAGCAACCCTTACTGTCTGAATGGTACAACCTGATACCGACTGCCAACAGAGCCACGGGCATGGCTGCCTTGCGGTTCTTCACCCCCAAGCCAAACTTCCTCTTGGCCTGCTCCCTCACTGCCTTGCACAGCTCCGACTTGGTGGGGTTCTGATCTCTCGGAACCAGAGCCACCTCGTGCACTGAAAAAATAGCTCCTGATGCCGTCTTGACCACTGAGTAAGTCTCTGCCCTGTCTGTCAGGAACCGCAGATACAAAGCCACTGTGACTGCTAATGCTGGGCATGGATCCCGCGGGGGCTGCCTTTCCCTGCACCATCTGGAAAACCTGCCGAATGCTCCCAAGTAGCTGTTGCACCAGCTGCCCACTGCCCTGGTGGTCACCATATCGGTCTTCATGCTCCTCAGCAGCTCCTGCTCCAACGGGTCCTTGGGGCTGACCTCCACCTGCCGCCAGAAGGCCGACTCTAGGTGCCCTCCTGCTCAAGCCGAGTAGTCCACCCGCAGCGCCAACACCCTGAAGTTAGGCGGGCCCACGGCTCTCTCATTAGCCCGACCGGCCCCCAGCAGAAAAAGCGCCTCTGCCGTGTCCCGTGGAAGCTCCCTCCAGTCCCTGATAAAGGGAGCAAAGTTCTGCCCGTCCGGGCAGATGAGAGGCCACCAATGCCTGCCCGTCCAGTACGGCACGATGATTGTAGCCACCGCCGAGAACCTCCTAAGCACCTCCAAGAGCCTGCCGACCAAGCCGAAGGGAGGGTTGCACCAGTTGTTCTCCAGCCACCAGTCTGTCAGAGAGAAACAGTCAACGTTCTCCGAGCCTGGGCACCACCACCTGCTGTTGAACCGCGGGAGAAGTGCATTCTTGTCTGTACCAAAGCGGTCAACCGTGTGAGGGCCCCACAGACTGTCGAGCCAGTGGAACCAGTGCGGGTTCAGCTGCCAGTCATCACCATCATAAATGCTAGCCAAGTAGTCTGACTGAGCATTAAGCTCCCGAGGCACCCACACCGGGTACAGGGACACCCCGAGCCTGGTGCACTCCCAAAAAATGTCCACCACAAGCCTGTGCAAGGCGTGCTTGGAGCTGCAACCCTTCTCAAGGATCTGACAACCCGCCTGGGAGTCTGTGTACAGCTTCAGAGTGCTGCCCTGAACGAAGCCTGAGAAGGACCGAAGAGCCTGCAGGTAGCCAACCATCTCCCTGTGCGTGGAGGAAGCATCTCTCTCTGCCAGTGACAAGTGCCCCCGTGCCACCTGCTCAAGCCTGCCTGTGACTGCCTCGAGTACTGCACCCCAGCCTGTGCCGCCTGCATCCGTCCACATCCTGTTCCTGAAAGCCAAAAATACCGGCCAGATAGGGGCTTCGAACTGCCGCCTCTGCACCGACTGCCAGAACCTGAGCTCCCCTGCCACTACCTCCGTGTGTGGAATAGGCCTGTCCCACGAGGAGTGACTCTCCACCTCAAAATACATCTCTCTGGAGAACATCTGGCACACCTTGCTTGCCCAAAGCCAAAGTGAAACTCTGGATCTCCCCTGCCAGACGGGAAAGTTCTCGGGGTGAGGTCCACTGCCTGTTGAGTGTGAATGCCATGGATGATGGCCTCGGAGGGCCCGGCAGAGTATTCGCCAACAATGCAGCAGCCCAGGAGTACCTACGCTTGGGGGATAACAGGAGGATGCTCAAGTGTGTGGATACTGAGCAAGAGGGGCACACCGCGATCAGAGCGGATGCAGCACGCAGGCCACCGCCACCACAGGTCAAGCGTGTGACATCGCGGCCATCTGCGCCTGCCGCAGGGGTAGGACGCTAGGACCATCTCGCGCGACCACTGGGCCGTCTCGGACCAGGTCCCTCAGTCGTGAGAGGCTGACACGGTCGAATTCGCCACCACGCGCGGCGACAGTGCGTTCGCTGACGCCATCCCCTACGTCCAGTGACGACAGACTGGTGGGCAATGTTCGTGTGTCATCGCCTCTACCCGCGCGTGCCGCCGCAGCTGGACCCTCGAATGCAACCGTTAGCCCTTCTCGCGCCAGGTCGCCGTCCACATCTCCTACTTTGACCAACGTGGGGTCGTGGGCGAACTCAATCAGAGTCGGGCGTGATGCCCGATCGCGTTCCCCAGGAGACGCACCTCCCTCCCCGCCGTACGAGCCATCCACGGCTCAGACGCCACCGCTGTCCCCGTCTCCGACAAGGAACCCTCTCTCCCCGCCTTCAGTGGAGTCGGATTGGAGTGCTGTCCAAAACGCCACAAGCGTGTCCGCCCAGTCGTCGCACTCCTTTCTGACTACAGACGAGGTGGAAGCCTTGAAGCCGTGCAGCAACCTCACTGTGTTCATGGTGAAGTATGGCGTGGACCGCTGCCGTGACCGCCCTGTCTTGTTTCAGCTGGGTGAGTGTTATGCCAGACGAGATCTCCAGCTACGTGATCGTCAAGGGATCTCCAGCAGCGTCGCCAAAAGGCACGACAAGACGATTGCCTGCGCGCAAGCAGGCTGGCGTCTCCCTCTGGGGGGACAGACCACGTCTTCCAGCTTGTTGGGGGCGGTGGCATCGGCCTATGCCGATGTAGTGCAGTATGGCCATGAGATTCAGCAAGCGAGGAATTGTGCGGGAACGCTGTGCTCTTACGTTGCGCATCGGTCCGCGCATGCGTTGTGCTGCCGGGAGCACCCGCACGCCAAGCCAGTCTACTACATCTTCGAGGATCATGAGCGGTGTTTACGCTGGCACACTCAGTTCACAGATGAGTACCTCATGAAGGAGGATCGCAAGTTCACGCAGGTTCTATGGGGGTCCAAGTTGCAGGCCGCTCCGTGGGTACGGACAGTGCTGGAATCCCTGGAGGAACGCCTTCTTCCGGCTGCTGCGCCGCACGCACTTCAAGCTCGAGTGGCAGAGAGGCCTGAGTACGTGGACGAGGTCGACGACCGCCCTGTACGTCAGCAACGCTGGCCGGCTGGCAGCATGGCTGTCCAAAGACCGCGGGCAAGCGATGGTGCACGCGCGTCGGCTCCTTCTGCTGGCCGCCGCGAGGCGACTCCCCGCGTCGTGCCCGCGCCGCGAGCACCCTGGCCACCGGCCAACCTCACGACGCAGTGCCCACCTTCCCCGCATTCGACGTGCAGTGCTGTGACGGAGCAGATGGGCCCAACAGAGGCGTTTGAGGACCACACGCGGCGACGACGAGCGCGTTTTCAGAGGGGCTTTCCGGGAGCAGCGGGAGGGCGGCCCTTCTGAGCAACCAACGCTGTGGCCGTGGGCTGCCAGCACAGGCAGTCCGCATGAGGCCAGGACGGTCCTGCGGGCGTGTTTCACGCTTGCAGGCAGTGCAGTGGTTTGGTGGTGGTTGGGACGAGGTCCCGTGCCCGTAGTCGCTATTTGGGCAATGCTGGAGGCAATGGCCTGGCATCTGTTGCGGTGCCCTTTTCAGGCCTGGTGGTGGCGCTGCGTCGCCTCGTTATGGGACTCACTACAGATGTGGTGGTCGATCGCTCGACGTTATCCCCACCGTGAGTACTATGACATTTGGGTCCTGTGGGCCCTCGCCAACGTCTGGTACGCTGGGCTCCTCTTCGTGCACACCACAGGTGTCTATGCCGGAATACGCCACGTTCATGCAAAGGATTGGACCGTGGTGCCCCTCAGGGGGGTGATTATCTCCCTGGCGTGCTGGTCACGTTGTGCTGAGGCCGTGCTCCTCGTGATCCTCGCCTGGCTCTGGGTCTGCGCTAGTCTTCATGCTGACGACGTTGCACGCCTTGCTTCTCGTGCTGACGACATTCCTCTGGGCGTACATGGCAGCCGAGTTGGTCAAGGATGGACGGTCCCATCCTTGCGCTGGTCCCAGGTTTTCTTGCTGGGCCGTGTACACCTGCCCGCTTTGCCGGCCAGGTTGGATAAGCCACGTTTTGCGACACGCTGGGCGCAGCTTCACCGCAATCTTCAGCTGCATCGCGTCGCGCATGGTTGCGAGCTGGGGAGCGAGCAATGCAAGGCGGGCATGGGTGGTAGGTAAAGCGGTAATAGCAACAATCATAGATTGTAGCCAGTCGCTGTGTCGACTTACGCAATTCTGCCGTAGATGACCGTAGGTACTCACTACATAAGACCCTACCAAATAGGGACGGGTCCATGTGATTCATAAATCACATGGACCCCGCATGGACCTCACGTGGACCCCCGTGGACTTGGAATGGACCTCGCATGCCCCAAATGGTCAGACATTTCTCCCTAGGGGTCCATATGGGGTCCACTGAAGGTCCATGGGGGGTCCATACGGTTTTCAGTCACATGGACCTCACATGGACCCTCCCTACGGGTCCATGTGGGGTCCATGTGATACCTCTTAGTGTGTACGTAGCATGTGGACCCGACATGGACCGGTGAGGGCCACATGGGTCCGATGGTCAGACATTCCTACGGGTCCATGCGACGCATGGACCCCACATGGACCCCGCATGGACCGGTAGGTACAATCACATGGACTTCACGGGGACCACTCAGTTATCATCACATGGACCCCACATGGACCGGGGAGGGCCACATGGGTCCGATGGTCAGACATTCCTACGGGTCCATGCGACGCATGGACCTCGCATGGACCCGTAGGGAATGCATCACATGGACCCAGCATGGACCCCCCCCCACCCCCGTTTGGGCGCTCGCTCGATGGGTTCATATGATTACTCGGCAGGTCCATGTGGTATTTAGGCGGGTCCAAGCGATAATCTAGCGGGTCCGTGTGAGTATTAAGCGGGTCCGTATGATTATCCGGCGGGTCCACGTGGGCATTAAGCGGGTCCATGTGATTAGTATGTGGGTCTATGCGATTATTCTGCGGGTCCATGTGATTATTTTGTGGGTCCATACGATTATTTTGTGGGTCCATACGGTTATTCAGCGGGTCCATATGATTATTTGTTGGTCCATATGATTCTTCGGCGGGTCCATGTGGTTATTAAGCGGGTCCATGCGATTGTAAAACGGGTCCATGTGCTCTGCAAGCGGGTCCATTCGATTATGATGTGGGTCCATACGGTTATTCAGCGGGTCCATGTGATCATTTTGTGGGTCCATACGATTATTCGGCGGGTCCGTGCGGGTATTAAGCGGGTCCATGCGATTGTAAAACGGGTCCATGTGCTCTGCAAGCGGGTCCATGCGATTATTATGTGGGTCCATATGGTTATTCAGAGGGTCCGTGTGATTATTTTGTGGGTCCATACGATTATTCGCGGGTCCGTGTGGGTATTAAGCGGGTCCATGCGATTGTAAAACGGGTCCATGTGCTCTGCAAGCGGGTCCATTCGATTATTTTGTGGGTCCATACGGTTATTCAGCGGGTCCATGTGATCATTTTGTGGGTCCATACGATTATTCGGCGGGTTCGTGTGGGTATTAAGCGGGTCCATGCGATTGTAAAACGGGTCCATGTGCTCTGCAAGCGGGTCCATTCGATTATTTTGTGGGTCCATACGGTTATTCAGCGGGTCCATGTGATCATTTTGTGGGTCCATACGATTATTCGGCGGGTTCGTGTGGGTATTAAGCGGGTCCATGCGATTGTAAAACGGGTCCATGTGCTCTGCAAGCGGGTCCATTTATTATGTGGGTCCATATGATTATTTGATGTGGGTCCATACGATTATTCGCGGGTCCGTGTGGGTATTAAGCGGGTCCATGCGATTGTAAAACGGGTCCATGTGATCAGCAAGCGGGTCCATGCGATTATTATGTGGGTCCATATGGTTATTCAGCGGGTCCATGTGATTATTTTGTGGGTCGGGCGGGTCCGTGTGGGTATTAAGCGGGTCCATGCGATTGTAAAACGGGTCCATGTGATCAACAAGCGGGTCCATGCGATTATTAGGTGGGTCCATATGGTTATTCAGCGGGTCCATATGGTTATTTTAGTACAGTATACAATGCAATTATAAACAATATTTACAAGTGAACTGGTCAGGACGGCAAAAGCAGTACGGCAGTTCTACACAAAATGATTGCTATTCTTCGTCACCACTATCTCCCCCTGCCTGTGCCCCCTCCTCGTCTTGCGCATCTTCGTCGGCCGTCTCCTCTCCATTCCCATCCGAGGCCTCATCACCATTCTCATCACCATCCCCGGACGCCTCCATGTCCTCCACCACCTCCCCGGCCTGCTCGGCCTGCTTGGCCTCCTCGGCCTCCTCCGTTACAGCTGCCTTGCCCTTTTTCCTCTTCTTTTTCTCGGCTTCGTCGCCCCCATCCGCTCTCCTCTTGGCCTTGCCGAGCATCTCCTTTGCCGCCTTTTTGCGGGCCTCCTTGGCGGCGTGGCTGGCAGTACTTCGTTCGGAAGCTTCCTTGGCGCTCTGCACCTTCATACCAGCAAATACCTTAGAGGCATTTTTGCTGAGCTTGACGTTACTGACTGGCAACCTGCATACGTAGACACACCACACCTCAATACAGTACACAGAGTATACTGGGGCGGGGTTGGGGCGACACGTGGGACCATACAGGACATACGGGGGCGGGGTGCGGGCAGAACACCGGACCGTGCGGGACCCAGGTTTACAGAGGTAAACGGGCCCAGGTTTACAGAGGGCAAAACGTGTGAACTGAAGGGTTACTCACCACACCAGGATGCCTGCCTCCATTATCGACTTGGCGTCGTGCTGGAGTTCTGTTTTGTTTATTTTTTTTTCTGAGTTGGAGGGGAGAGCGAGCAACTTCGTGATGGATAACTCGTGCATCGCAAGGATGCGGTCGTGATGGTCCCCGGCCTCGTCGTTCTCGTCGTGGGGGGAAGGTTTTACTCCGAACTTGAGCAAAACCTCCACGACGTCCTTGGGGATTTTGCCCCCCTTGGCAATATTCACACTGCTCCCCCCGGGGACCCCCTCCACCACCCCGTAACACAACTCGAACCGATCGTTGTCGTAGTCGAGGAGTGAGGAGGCGAACTCCTCGGGGAAGGGGGTAACGGATTTGGAGCGGATGCGGTGCACGGCGACGAATGACCCGAGCACCAGTGTGGAGTCATCCGCCTGCGACCCAGCCCCAAACCAATAGCAGTCAGCGACATCGTACCCACACTCACACACTGCAGTTCAGCTGGAGCGGCCCTACCACACTGTGGGTCGGTCCAGCGTGGGTTCGGTACGAGGGCTAAACGTGGCCCCTGTACCGTCCCTCTTAAAACAAAGGGGTCCAGGGTAAAAAAACATAACAGGTATGTTTGCTTACCAGTGGCCACACGAACGAACTCTTCTTCTCCTTGCCCTGCTTCTCGGGCGCGACTGGGGCAGGGATCTTCTCCCCTTGATCCTTGTCCAGCCCGGCGGCGGGCTTCCCCAAGTTGGCGGGCTGCACGTCGGCGGGCTTGACGTACTGCACCCCCTCCAGTGCCCAGAAGGCTTCAAAGAGGGGCCCCTCCGTGGGCTGCCCGGCGTCGAAGTAATTCAGCACCGTCTCGGTGGTCTTCTTGCCGGGCAGCTCGCCGGTGGCGTCCGATGCCACCCGGACGCCGCGGGCCGGGCCGTCAAAACGCTGGAAAAAACCCGTCGGGCATTCTTTTGTGGTCTTTAGCTTCCACCTCCCCAAGGTGGTGGTCTGACATTTCATATATGTCAGTCGGTTTTTTATGTAATCCCGCACGCATTCGTACGAGAAGCCTGGCGTCGCCGTTTTGATCGCCTCAACGGCTTCGTCCAGGCTCTCTTCCTCCAGCGTGGAGATGGTGCATCCAGGGGCCCATACTCCACTTCTTAAATTATTTCCGCAAACTAAATTTGTCGACCGCTGCAATGACTTCACGAGATGCTGGGGGGCTTCCTTTGTCGTGTGGAAGACCCCCCCCGCATCGCCAGGCGCGCTGCCTGTAGCACCCGCTTCCACCTTGACGGCCGGGTGCTGCGCAGGCACAGCAGCAGCACCAGCAAGCCCTGCTGCCAGCTGCTGCCGGAGACCCTGCATTTCTTGCTGCTGGGCTGCAAACTGGCGCATGAGCTCCCCCAGCTGGGTGTTTCCAGACTGAGGGAGGGTCGTCTGCCGGGAAGACAGTTTCTTCTCGTCTTTGCTGCGTGTCTTGCGTGAAGGTCCCATCGATGTCTGTGCTGCGTGGACGGACGGAGGTTGTGCGTGAGGCTGTGAGGACTGAGGTTGTGAGGCGGTAGTGCGAGGAACGAAGGTCTTCAAAGAATTCAAAGTTCTTTGACTTTCTGCGCCGCCAGGCGAGGCATTGTACCAAGGTGGACAGCATTGGTTCCATCGAGGTCCAACGTCGGTCCACGCGATCGAGTCAACTCGCATGGGACTGTCTCTGTATCGGTACATGGTGGGCTGCGATTTCAAATTTGCAGGTCTCAATTTCTTTTTTTCTTTTCTAGTTCGTTTCAGAGTGCTCTCGGTAGGGCATGCGGTTTTATGAATATAATTGCTGCCGTGCGGCGAATTTCCATCATCGTGGGTGCTTGGCCGAGTGGTCAAATGTTGGTAAGCCGAACGCGTTTCACGTGAGGGTGAGGGGTTCGAATCCCCTTGGAGGCATGGGCACCCACGATTCCCCTTGTGTTCTACTGGCAGTTCCCCGTGCATGTGGCACGATGGGCGATTGCCGCCAACGACGCGGGTAGTGCACAAGGGGCGTTATGGGTGCCCACCCACGCCTTCATGCCATTTTGAGTTTCAGTAACTCATGGAGACCGTCCGATTAAGACTGGGGGGTTCATCTGGTCCGTCAATTGCACCGTTCGCTGGAACAGGAAAGCATTCCCACAGAGCACCTGTTCTTCGATTTTTTCCCTTTAGTTCGATTTGAAAAAATCGCACGCACAAAAATGCCGATATCTCACGGGAAAAAACATTTTTGCTTTTTTGTTTGGCAGGATATATTGCAATCAACCTGCCCCTTTTAGTGCCCAAATTTTGTTTTTTTCGATTTTTGGGTCGATTTTCGCTATCTCTCAACGAGGAATTCTTTACACCGCTGCTTGCCTCGCCGACGTTCTTTAGATAGGTCCACGTGAGGTCCATGTGACTCGAATCCCCCAAAATGTGAAACTGTGCGTCGGTCCCATAGGCTTCATTACGGGTCCATGCCGTCGGTCCCACAGTGGTCCGACGCAAGTCCATGCGAGGTCCATGCATGGTCAGACATTTTTGCACCACATGGACCCGGACCCACGCCTAGACCCAGTTGTTTTTTTTGTAAAATCTCGGGGACCCGCTAATCCTCACGGGGGCAGGGTAAGAGCGAGCCTTTAACACTGGTCGGTCCAAGCGAGGTCCATGTGTAACGCGTAACCCCAAAATGCACTTTTTTAAGCAAAAAAAGGCAAAAACACCTGTGCGTCGGTCCCATAGGCTTCATTACGGGTCCATGCCGTCGGTCCCACAGTGGTTCAACGGGTTATTTGGCAAGTCCATGCGAGGTCCATGCATGGTCAGACATTTTTAGACCACATGGACCTGGACCCACGCCCTAGACCCAGTTGTTTTTTACTTTACCCCATAGGGGCGGGCTGTGTTCCACCTATGGGACCATAGGGTTTATTAGGGTTGCGGCGTCTTGCTGCGGTGGATTCCGAACGGGTCCGTGTGGGGTCCGTGTGGGGTCCAAGGCATGGTACCGACGGGTCCATGTGGGGTCCCAGACATGGTACCGACGGGTCCGTGTGGGGTCCAAGGCATGGTTCCTACGGGTCCGGGGTTCGGGACCGGTTATGGACTGAGTGATTCCTATCGGTCCGAGACCCCGCCCCCGTATAGTACTGCTCGCTTTAAACACTTACTCACCCCAGCGTGTACGACCTTTTGCAGGCGTTCTACCTGCACCATGCTGGATAAAATGGTTTGGCACTTGTCTATGTGACGATAGATGGCGACTCCACAGGGCATACAAGGAAGCCGCCCTGGACGCTACGTTTCAGAGTATGGCATTTGTCCGTGTAATCAATGCCACCACCGAGGGCTTACGACACGTGAACTTGGCCGCCGTCAAATTCTCCGACATGTCAAACAATATGGTGTATTCATTCCGCAACAGGAGTTCGAAGAAGAGAATGAGCGATCATCTCCCCGAGATGATGAGATGGGCGGTGCGGATCGTGACCATACCCCTCGGGAAGCCGAGGTGATATCCAACTTTGAAGCGTTGGCGAAACACATCGAGGACTTGGGGTTTGGGAAACAACTACGTGATGATGATGGCGAATCGTCATCCGGAGACGACAGCGGCGACGGGGAAGGCGGTGGCGAGGAGGATGAAGATGCCGAAGAGCTTACCGACGACTCTGCGGATGATTCCGATGGCGAAGGCGATGTGGTGAGTGCGGTGTTCAGGATGTGGTACCCATTGGGAACATGTGGGGGAACTATCGGTACGGGACGTGGTACCGGTCTAGGACCAGTACATACCGCCTCGTACGGTTACAGTAGTGAGTGCTGCTTGCAAGTTAAGGTACCCACATGGGACCGATACGGGACCTGTGTGAACGGCCCGGTCCCATGTATGGTACCGGATGGGGACCCATATTGCCCCATGACTTTACACATGCATCCTTCTAGTACCAAGCGCGGATGGACTGATGAAGTGTTGGCGCCCTGCAGGACATTTCCAAGATCAACGGACTGTTACTTGACCTTTTGGAGATGCAGGTCGAGCACAACGGGACTCAGTCCATCTTTGCATCTATTCTCGACATCGTCCGGGGAAGGCTCCTTAACAACGAAGAACGGCAAGTCCTTCCTCGCACGTACCCCGAGACATTGAAGCGGTTTAAACCCTTCTACGGAGCGTACAATGAGGTGCACGTGTGCATCAAGGGCTGCATCATGTACAAGGGTGAACACAGCGAGCTCGACAAATGTCCAAAGTGTAAGACTTCGAGGTATCGGTTGGGAAAAGAACACGACGGGGTGAGAACGAACGGTCGAGCAAGATCTATTTTCAGATACTGGCCTTTGGAATCACTGCTGGAGTACATCTTCCTCTGTCCAGAATATGCCGCGATGGTGCGGAGCTTCGATGCGACCAAGCTTCCTGACGAACAACCAGACAAAGTCACCGGGATACATGGTGCGAATCATGTAAAATTGCTCAGCCCTGTTGAGTGTCCCATAGTACCTTTCCCGTCCCTATCGGTCCCTTATCCCGCCCTGTATAGGGAAACCTGTGGGACCCATCTCTCGTCATCCTAGCTCAATCAGCGATTAGTTTGATATTATAGTTGGTTCGGTATGTGGTACATTTGAGGGCGAATTGCCGGACCCATGGGGAAATGACATTGGACCCGGCCTTGCGAATGCAGATTCTCCTGCTCTCCGAGCTTTGGTCCAGAAGTTCCCCAGATTCTTCGCGGACCGCCGGAATCTATGGATTATTCTTTGCGCGGATGGAATCAACCCGTTCAACGATCAGCTATCCAGCATCATGCCCATTTGCTTCACGATTGGCAACATGCCCGGGGAAGAACGACACAAGCACGTGTTCACGTATGGGATTGCGGAGGGCAAGCCCAAGGACACTTCGCTCTTTTACGACCACCTGGTGGATGAGCTAGAGGTACTGTGGTCCACTGGTCATACGGTTTTCGACGTCATCGAGAAAGAACCATTTACAGTTCGATGCATGGTGTACGCGGTACTCATGGATTACGTTGGCCTTGTGGACGCATCCCGACGAATGGCTGCGACTGCCATTATGGGATGCTTGAAGTGCCTGATCAACGGCATTGGAAGGGGGAAAAGCAAGATGGGGAAAACGATATTTCTGGAGAAGTTCCAAAAGCGACGAGGTCCGCCCATTCTTGGATGTACAATCATACTCATATAGATCGGTCCTATGCTGGTCCCATGTCGGTCCGGCGTGCGGCCTCCATCCCGCCACCGTCTTGTACCTGTCTCGTTTACCGAGAAGTTTGTGATAGGAGCGTTGGTGCTTACTAAGCACTGTCCGAGTCCCGCCCTGGCCTCGCCCCTGTCCCGCCCTCAAGCCGCCCCCGTACCGCCAACAGCCCGCCCCCAATCTGCCCCAATTCATTATGGATTGTACACTTACTTACCCAGGTGGCGATACCGAGACTGACCTCCACACCGATGAACGTGTCCGACAAATACAGCAGTTGCACAAAGGCATGGCGAAGAACGGCGCTTCCAAAGAGCAGTTACAAGATAGTTTCAAGAAGTTTGGTGTGAAAACTCCTTGCGCGTTCTCCAGATTGGTGTACTTCAACGTCATATACATGTACCTTTTGGACTTGATGCACATATTGAGCAACTTGGTCCAACGCTTACACAAATCGATTTGTGGTGGCAACTGGTCAGCGCATTGTCGGAATTTTGCAAGAGAGTTTAAGGTCAATCGGGGCTGGCTTGTTGCGCCTCCGCAACCTCGCAATGCTACACGTGTTCGAACAGCAGCTCAGCGACTTGCTGGTAAGTTGCTAGAGTCGAGGGGTACCACGCGTGGGACCCGTCCCGACCCACACTAGCCCCAACGGGTACGGAGCTGGGCCCCAAGTAGGGGCACAATCTTGACCTGTCGCTTTGTGCCCACTGCAGGTAAACCATCTCCGTGGGCACCGTCGAAGCCGTCGAGAATTGCCATGACCGAGTGGTTACGTGACGTTCTGGGCGCACCAAAATCATGGGGCCCACTGCCCCAGAAGCTTATGCAACTGAAGGCTAACGAGAATTTCATTCCTCGAAGATTAAAGGCGGCATTGGGTATCACGGCGATGACTTCAGGAATTTTGCCTGTTCTGTCGAGCTGGCCTGGTCCGGATGGGCTCGTGGAAAGGCCTTTGCACGCGGATTATGTTGGGGAGATATGCTCCATCGTTCGTGAGGTTGTCAGCCCTACAATTCTTTTGAAGGTAAAGCATCATTGCCTAGTTTAGCAGCAATCTTGGTCCGGGGCCCCGCCCCGATGGGGGCGGATCGTCTCCCTGATTTAGTACCCACGTGGGCATTGTAGGTCCGCATGGACCTATATTGTACCCATACTATTTCCTTTTGAGATCTGCTATTTGCCTTTTCCAGGAAATGCCAGGTCTCATTGAGAGAGTGAAAGTGGTCCTAAAGCTTGGTGAAGATCACATGTCACCAGCCGATTTGGTGATGATGCAGCATCTCCTTACTCATGTCGTGCCGCAGCTCATGATGTACGGTCCAGCACGTGAGCTATGGATGTTTTGCTTCGAGGACTACTTTGGCCGAATGAAACGGGCGGTCAAAACGCGAT
This sequence comes from Cymbomonas tetramitiformis, assembly GCA_001247695.2. Taxonomy (NCBI): domain Eukaryota; kingdom Viridiplantae; phylum Chlorophyta; class Pyramimonadophyceae; order Pyramimonadales; family Pyramimonadaceae; genus Cymbomonas; species Cymbomonas tetramitiformis. The sequence continues at coordinate 17,569 of LGRX02034074.1, forward strand.
CGAGTCCGGTGGCCAGCATCATGAAGAATATAGAGCTGGAGCGCCTCGTAAACCTTTGTCGCGGGTTGAGCGATTTGGCGCGAGGATCGAAGCCACCTGTATATCCACTCCCCGAACCTTTGCGGGTTTCAATGATGCTCAAATCCGGGGTGGAGCGTCAAGGCAAGAGCACGCTGCTATCAGAAGGTATGTGATACCGTGCCGCCCCTGTTGAGTCAACATATCGGACCCATCGGTCCCACACCCCGCCCCGACCCCGCCCCATGTATTGCATTTCGATATCGTGTTCTTCAAATAAAGTTCGATATTTTGGGCTTCAGATACCATTAAGGACATCAAATCCTGGCTGTACCTTCATTTCGATTGGTTTGCCGAACTTCGAGATCAGTTTGAATTGGCTGCAGCACGCATCAGGGCGGAAAATCAGCGATCTCGACGGTTTGTACCCACACTTGCATCACTTTTATAGTCAGTCGCACTCGCTAGTCGTCCTTTGGAACCATCGGAAACGATGTCCCCATGGGGGCGGGACCTAGGACCGGCATGGGACCCGCATCGGACTAATGTCTTCACCTGATTCTCAAAACAGGATGCATCAACAACGTGTCCGTCGGCAACGACTTGCTGGAAACCCGTGGATTGCCCCGTTGCGTCTTGTAGACCCTACCTTCGACAACGCCAGCACGTGGAGGAAGGAGCCGAACCCCAATGGCGAAGGAATGGTCGTCAAGCAGTTTACCACGGAAGAGATCAACTTCATTACCTCGCCACCGCCACGACTTTTACGATACAGTTATGTAAAGGTTGGACGTAGCATGTTCAGAGCTCGTGATAAAGACCTTCATAAGGAGAGTATTCAGCGATACATGCTTGTGAAGTTCAGAGATATATTCGTTGGACACAAAATGGTTGACGGCATTCGCACTCCCCAATACGAAAATCAGGACTGGTGCGTGCCCCCATCCCGCCCACATCCCGGTCTAATGGGGACGACATGTTGCCCTCGTTGTATTCGTTCAGTTGAGTTAGGCGATCTCAAATTTTACCCAGAATTATACTGATCAATCAGGTACGCGGAGTTGCTGGATGTCTTCAAGATGTCGATCCACGGCCACGACCCATTCATTTTGGTGAAAGTCAGGTGGTTTCCTCAAGAGGCCGCTGTCGCTGATCCCATCAGCCAGACCGTATTTCTACGCACCGACTTGCCATGGGCCACGAAGGATTCTATTATCCGAGCCGAAGAAATTGAGTCCCAGGTTTGCATCGTGCCAATACCGTGGCTGCCTAAGCGCTTAGCAATCACACCCTTGAACCGCCGCCGACTGCCTATGGGAATCAGAGAGACGCCCGGTATATTGGCGGTGGTTCTGGACCGGACCGTTGACTTTGTTGGTGAAGTTGCTGACGATGAAGATGATCACGCCGCTTGAAGCATGGACCTCGAGCGTACCCACCCTGGACCCGTTCCGGACCCATTGCGGACCCGTACTGGACCTATCGGGGACCTTTTGTATACCCCTATTTTCGATGTATGATAATATTAGTATGCTACCAACCCAACCGTTTCTTACTGACAAATGTGTAACATATGTACAGTGTAAATATTTTTACGGGTCCGTGCGGGGTCCATGCGAGGTCCACGCATCACCTTCCCCGTGCGGTCATTTTGTCACATGCACTTCTTTAATGACCGCATGGACCCGTCGAATAATCGTATGGAGCCCCAAAATAACCACACGGACCCGCTGAATAACCGTATGGACCCACACAATAGTCGCATGGACCCGCTTATTACCACCCACATGGACCGGCGGAATAATCGTATGGACCCGCAAGATAAGCATACGGACCCGCTTAATAATTACATGGACTCCACTTAATAAGCGCATGGCCCCGGCGAATAATCGCATGGACTCGATTTCCGCTGAGGCCGCTGTCGCTGACCCAGCAGTCAGACCGTATTTCTGATCGCGCGCCACCCCACGGGTCCATGCGGGGTCCACGTATCGCCTCCCCCGTGTAGTACATCTCGGGTGCGCCACCCACTGGTCCATGCGGGGTCCATGCGAGGTCCACGCATCGCCTTCACCACGCAACCCATGCCGGGTGCGCCACCCCACGGGTCCATGCGAGGTCCACGCATCACCTTCCCCGCGCACCCCATCTCGGGTGCTCCACCCCACGGGTCCATGCGAGGTCCACGCATCGTCTTCCCCGTGCAGTCCATCTCGGGTGCTCCACCCCACGGGTCCATGCGGGGTCCATGCGAGGTCCACGCATCGCATTCACCACGCAACACATGCCGGGTGCGCCACCCCACGGGTCCATGCGAGGTCCACACATCGCCTTCCCCGCGCACCCCATCTCGGGTGCGCCACCCCACGGGTCCATGCGAGGTCCACGCATCGCCTTCCCCGTGCAGTCCATCTTGGGTGCGCCCCCACTGGTCCATGCGGGGTCCATGCGGGGTCCACGCATCGCCTTCACCACGCAACCCATGCTGGGTGCGCCACACCACGGGTCCATGCGAGGTCCACGCATCGCCTTCCCCGCGCAGTTTATCTCGGGTGTGCCACCCTACGGGTCCATGCGGGGCCCATGCTGGGTCCATGCGAGGTCCACGCATCGCCTTCACCACGCACCCCATCTTGGGTGCGCCACTCCCGGGTCCATGCGAGGTCCATGCGAGGTCCACGCATCGCCTCCCCCGTGCAGTCCATCTCGAGTGCTCCACCCATGGGTCCATGCGGGGTCCACGCGGGGTCCACGCGAGGTCCATATATGGTCCGTACGGTTGGGCGCCTATCGGAGGTTTGGTCCGTGCTGGTCCAACCTGGGTCCGAGCGATCATGTTTGGTCCAGGGTCGGTCCGGGGTCGGTCCAGGGTCGGCCCGGGGTCGGTCCAGGGTCGGTCCATGCACCACATGCTGCCTTAAAGCATGGCCATACGGGTCCATGCGAGGTCCCCCACGCCAGCGGCGAGGAATCCGTGGTGAGATTTCGATGGACACATGGACCCCACATGGACCGACGAAACACCGCATGGACCCATGGTGAAATGTCGCATGGACCGAGAAATCAGTGGTACCAAGTGTGGGACCCACCCCGGACCGATAGGAACTTTTGGACCAATCTAGTGGTAAAAGCCGCCCGAAGGCTTCATCGACGGGTCCATGTGATCCATTTTTCACGGGTCCATGTGGGGTCCATGTGGTCCATACGGGTCCATATGGGGTCCATGATGGGTCCCTATTGGTCCCGGGACCGCATGGACCCGGCCTTATTTGGTAGGGAGAGGCGTTCCGAAATATTGGGAAATCCTGGCAAATACATAAGGCACTTAAGAGATACAAGTGTATATAATAAGGATGTACCCCCACTACACGCCTCTTATGTAGTAGCATTTCGCGGCGGTGGCTACGGGAGATGCGGCTGTGGGGGATGACACCTGCGTTAATAAGGATTCACGAGATGCGGAAGTTTCTCAAACCTGGAAGCAGCGTTTCAACGACTATTTTCTTTGAGACTTATTAGGAGGAATTACTACGAGCCGCACTTCCGGAGAAGTCCAAGCTGCGACATGGTGTGGATGATCGTGCGTATGTTCAACTCAAACCTGACGCTTCAGGGCCACCTAGCAAGCGCCCTTACAAGATGTCGGTGGAGGAACTGCGTCAACTGCGGGAACGCATCGAGCAGCTTCTGGAAAAAGGGTATATTCGGCCATCGAGCAGCCCCTACGCCGCGCCCTGTCTAATGGCACCCAAGCCCGGAGACCCCAAGACGCTACGTCTAGTGAAGTAGTGATGGATTACCGCCAGCTGAATCAGCAGACAGTGCGAGACAGATATCCTCTACGACCGGACATACAGCTCATGTTCGATGAAATGCAGGGAGCCGCATACTTCTCTTCCTTCGATGCAGTGGACGGCGGATTGGCAGGTGCCCATGGCAGACGAGGACATAGAGAAGACTGCGTTCACGACACAGATGGGTGCTCATGAGTGGTTTGTGATGCCTCAGGGACTTCATAACTCCCCATCGCAGTATCAGCGTCGCATGCATCGGGCACTGGGACATCTGCCGTTCGTGAGAATCTTCGTCGACGATGTCATTGTGTTTTCACGCACAGTGGAGGAGCACTACGAGAATGTGAAGCTCTTTATGGAAACTCGTCGGGAGAAGGGAGTATACCTAAAAGCTTCCAAGGCCCAGATAGGTCCTAAGGAGAGTCTGCGCTTTCTTGGTCACACACTCTCTGCAAAAGGTTGTCAGCCTCAGCACGATAACGTGGCCTCCGTCAAAACCTGGCCTCAGTTGCAAACAGTGACCCAGGTGCGTCAGTTCCTGGGTCTGGCAGGATACTACCGACGATTTGTACACCACTTCTCAGAAATCGCCAAACCATTGACCGAGCTCACCAAGTCAGATGTACCGTGGCAGTGGGGAGAACAGCGATAGTGGGCTTTTAATGAGCTCAAAGCGGCCTTGACTTCATCACCAGTACTGGCATTATCGGATGTGAAGGCGGCAGCGGACGGGTCTGCGCCGTTCTTGGTACAGACGGATGCAAGCGGTGTGGCTCTGGGGGACACTCATGACTCATGCAGGACACGGGGGATGGCACGAAGGTGATTGCGTATGACAGTAGACAGTTTTCTGCGGTTGAACAAAACTATCATACATGTGCCCGGAGGCACAGCGTGAGCCGATATGTCTATGCGTCTGTGTGTGTGTCATCGGGAGTAATCTGGGATTGACACGATGACAGTGAAATTGGGCTTGAAATCACGATGAGAATGAGTACCAGATGTCCGGGGTATGACAGTATGACACTATGACACTATGACACTATAGTAGTATGACAGTACTGTGGGGTGGTCATCGTGGCACTTAGTCAGACCCTCGAGGAATGGCCAGATTCGCATCGGGATCGGAAAGACAATGAAATCGAATATCAGATGTCGGGGGTATGACAGTATGACAGTATGACAGTACAGTAGTATGACAGTACTGTATGACAGTCATCGTGTCAGTCCGTCGACGTAACATCTGAATCGAGAATGACGAATCGGAATTAGAAATGAGATCGGATCAGGAATTGAACGTTGAGCCGTGGTGTGACATCGGGTGCCGGGTGGTTGACCCTGCAGCCCGAGTGACGAGTGAATAAGTAGAGCACTTGAGAAGTGTTTAGCCTTCAGAACTCGGAACCGAACTATCGTTTACACCTCAATCTGGCCCTGATCCAGTATATTATAAAAACCGAATTGTGTACCTTTGCACGTTTCAATCAAAAACATCATTCCGAGCATCTGTCGTAGTGCCCCTGGCACATTTGGTATCAGTGTGCTGCGATTTCGCCCCTGTGTAACTCGCCCACGGACCTTTCAGAACTTCCGTTGTACTACAGGGGGAGGGCTGTACTTCCGGCTATACGTGCGCAATTTTTGCCTCCGTAAGTACATTTTTTTCGTATACAACTGCCGTCTTCTCTCGGAAATATCTTCAAAACACCATATTTCACTTCCTTAACACTGGGGGCTCAAACGGGCTCGGAAAGGCAAACATTCGTTTTCCGATCTTAAACCCAAAGTCCGTCCCAGGCCACAAACGACCGTCAGGGAGCACCCTGAAGGGTTTCCCCGGTCTATAGTAGCCAGAAAAACTTCACAGCTCACCTTTCAGAGCCTTAAAAAGGCCGAAAACAGCCAAAAACAGCCCAAAACAGCCGTTTCAGCCTACTTTCAGCCTACCCCAAACCCTTCCCCAACAGTCCCCAACACCAAAAACCCTTCCCCCAGACCCCATAGAACAGCCCAGAACCCTCCAACACCGCCCTCACGGCCACCAGTAGTTGGGAAAGACCTCCAAAACAGCGCTTTTAGTGGTTTCTGGACAGTACCTCTGGTTTACTCTCTGGCACTCTCTGGCAGCGCTCTGGTTGGAATATTTCTGGAGTGTACGAAGTCCGGCTACCTTCTGGGACCTTGCTGAGTCTTCTGGTTGAACTCTCCATCCCTCCATCTGCAGTTTCTTGACCTCTGCCTGCATACTTAGGCACTTGAAATCTGTGTCGCGGAGCCCTGGCGAAATTTTGAGTACGCCAGTGTATGGCAGTTCCCCCACAAAGGCACAGAAGAGAGTGGTGGAAACAGGGACCGCTCAAGTGGTTATTTCAACCGGACCTCACCTTCCCACCGGCAGGCGCCTTTGACAACTCCCCAGAGGGCCCCCTTCCACCTTCCCCCTCCTCCTCTGACGACGAAGCGGGAGACAGCTGAGCGCCTGGACAACGCACACCCTGGCTATCCCACCAGCGAGCTACTACCGTGAGTGGTATTACCAGGGGTTCTTCTTCAACTACCCGGACCCCTACGATCCATCACTGCCCGTGCTTCCTGGTGAAACCCTGACCGGCGCTCCTCCGTCTCCAACCCTGACCGGCGTTCCTCCGTCTCCAGAAGTCAGCCCCCCACCTTCTCCTCCTCCTTCCCCCCCTCACGAAAGCGACACTGAAGAATAAATAAAAGGCGAGCACACCCTACCTTCTGCTCACCTGTGGCTTTTGCCACACCCAGCCTGCGATCTAATCAGCTCAGTAGCCAGTATGTCACAGCATACATCAGAGTCCCTTTCCAGCATGGGGGTCAGTGCAGAGCCGCTACGCCCCCCATTGTTCTCACCCCTCACCTTCCATCCCCCACCACATACGCTTCCACTTACCCCTTTCCACTCCCAGGCACCACCATGCCCTATACCGCGGTGCCACGTCCATACACCATGCCTGATGGCTCCCCCGCACAGGCTGTATGGAACGGCTCCAATTGGGTACTCCCCCAATCAGCGCCCCTCGCTGGGGGAGTGTCGCCGGTGCCATTTACACTGGGGACTCATCACCCTATGGGCTCGTACCCCACGCCGTTCCAACAACAGCTGCAACAACAGCAGCAGTGGCTTGCGTACCAGCAGCATCAGCAGCAGTGGCCCCAACAACAACTGCTGGAACCAATGCAGCAGCAGTTACAGCAGCAGCAGTTCCAGCAGCAACAGTTACAGCAGCAGCAGCAGCAGCAACAGCAGCAGCAGCAGCAACAGCAACAGCTGAACAGCAGCAGCAGCAGCAGCAGCAGCCACGGCCGCAACAGCTGGTACCAGCCACCTCGATGCTGTACGACCCTACGGCGGATCCCTCACCGCTGCCGCCCTTCATCAGCATTGGTGCCGCGATCCTACCAGACCCTCTGCAGGCACCCCCTGATGGCGGAGCTCGACAGGGCGTTCCGAGCGGGGCCTCACTCTTGGTACGCCATCTCCCCGCGGTGGCAGCTGACCCAGAGGCCCGCAGGCGTCGACGCTCCCGAAGGGAATCCTCGGGCCCTGCGACGCACGGCAGGCACATCCCAGGCCTGAGCCGCTCACCAGAGCACTCTGACCCCGAGTCCGGCACGGATGTCAGCCACACCAGCACGGGGTCCAGAGGCAGCCGGGGCACGCTTACGCGGGCAGAGCGCAGGCGGAGGGCTGCCCACAGGTCCGGGTCCGACTCGGACGCAAGCAGCCGAAGCGAGCACATTCGCAGGGAGGTTCTTGCGGCAGTACAGGCCCTGGACCTCTCCGCGATGCTCTCAAGAGGACTCGCCCCGTCAGGCGCAGCGGCATCTGCAGAAACCCCTCCACCAGGCGACCCTCAGAGCAGTGCACAGGGAGCCCTGACGGCGGACCAGGCTCTCGAGGCGGGCGCTGCTGACAGCGTGACCCCCCCAGAGTCTCTGACTGTCGCCGAAGCGGCCCCCGCCGAGCCTCCCACTCAGGGTCCCCTCAACATGATGGTGGCTCGCCGGCGACAATCGATGGAGTCGGTGGTGCACGGTGGTGGCGACCCTGATTCAGAGCGCAGAGTCCCCAGCCCAAGGAACTCGCCCCCAGGCCCCCCTGGTGACCCACCCCCAGACCCTTCTGGTGACCCCGACCGAGGACCAGAGCCCTCTTACCCTCAGTACCCAGAGGTTCGGGCTCTCTTCATCACTCACGACGGTGGGTCACTGTGGGTACACCAGTCAGCGGGGGTGCGAGGCGCGGCGACTGTCTCCTTACCACGGGACGAACGCCGCAGAGCTGGAGTGCAGGGCGACACCATTCTCTTCACGATTATGCATCTGTTGGGAGCTCCGCTAACAGCTTACGCACGCATGGGAGGTCGTCTACACCACACACCGCTACCCCTCACCAACCCCCGCGTGGAGACCTGGGTACTCATGGTCGACCGCGAGATCATGGACATGGCCATGGGAGACCCAGCTGCAGCTAATGTGCGGTCTACGAGTATGGGACAGCCGGTGTGGGAGTGGATACCAGCTACTGCGCGGGAGTCTGAGATGCTGCACTTCGACCAGGACGGTCTCGCCGCGTGGTCTGAGGTTAGCAACTCCGACTGGTACCGAAACATGAGCGTGGTGGCCGCGCAACCACCTACCCCCATGCCCTTCCACACGCCCCTCCCGCTCCCCGCTCCATCACCAGCACCTGCACCACCGCCCATTCCTGGGCCGCCAACCTCCGCATTACCGCCTGCCTCAACCGCAGTCCCCACGAATTTCGCGCCTGCACTCCCACCCGCGCATGCTCCAGGACCACCACCTTCAGCCCGCTTTCCCCACTCCGCCACCGCGAACCCCATCCTTTCTCCCAGCGCCGCCCCCTTTGTGCCAGGTGTCATTCGACTGCCGCAGGGCACTAATCTGCGGGCGTCTTCGGACGAGGTCCGCCAGGAGCACAAGGTCAAGGAGATGGTGCTGAAGCTGGTCAAGGGCGTGACTAAGTTCCCCCGCTCCGCGGCCGACACCAAATCGGCCGACAAGGATGGCCTACTGGCGCAGCTGGAGCACTACTCCAACTTGGTGCGGAAGACTTTCCATCAACATCGCCTCAAGCCATACACCAGCGGTCAAGACGCTTTCGCCGCGCGCGACCACCTGGCAGTGCCTGAAGAGGTGGTAGTGGACGGTCAGAAAGAGGCACATGTCGAACGCATCCTCGCACGTCGAGTGCGGTCTGTACGAGGGAAAGAGGTGGAGGAATGGAAAGTTCGCTGGACTGGCTACTCCAAGGCCCACGACCAATGGAGGAGGAGGAGGACCCCTGACAAACTCGAACGCTGAGGCCCACTTCAACAGCTTCGTGAATTCGAGCAAGCGAGACTGCGCATGGAAGCACAAGTTCGCGACGAAGCCACCCGGCGGCGTGAGCAACGTGGCCGTCATTCTGCTCAAGCTGGAGTGACGCTGGCTCACCTCATCACCAACCCCTGCGATGAACTGGACCAGCTCGAACAGATGGAACATGATACCCCTCTGCCGTGGGAGCGTCAAGAACGCACAGAAGATGGGTCGTTGGCACTGGTGACAGAGCTAATGGCGATTCAGACAGAAACAACCCGTGTGCCCAGAATCCTTGTACTTTTCAGCGGCACTGGTTCGGTGGAGAGAGAGAGTTCCTAAATTGCTTCCCCACCGCTTCAGTGGTGACCCTCGACTCCGAGCACATCTGGCATCCCACTCATGTGCAGGACATCTTACAGTGGGACTACAAGGAATACCCGCCTGGATTCTTCGATGTTGTTTGGGCAAGCCCCCCCTGTAGGCAGTACAGTCAAGCGCGCACTACTGGAGGACCCCCTGACCTTCCTCAGGCTGACAAAATCGAGCGGCGAACATTGCAGATCATCGACTACCTGGAGCCGAAACACTGGTTCATGGAAAACCCCAGGGGTCGTTTCCCCAACGCGTTGCGGCTTCGTCCCATGATGCGCCAGCTTCCCCCCCCGCTGGTGTGTACCTACAGCATGTACGGTATGCAGTACATGAAGCCCACTTGCATATGGACAAACTCAACACCACCCACGCCCTTGCTACGCTGCACTGCTTCGACACCATGTGCGTGCAGATGGGCGACCGGCAGTCATCCGGAAACTGCTCAGCTGGGACCTCATCCGCAGCAGACTGGAGTGGGTCAATCCGCGAGTGTATACCCTGTACCAGCGCCCCTGCTGCGACAACTTTTCCGACATCTACGCCTCCGCAAGACTGAAGGCCCGCTTTAGATTCCGAGTGGCACCCTTCTTTATGAAAGTGGTGCCCTGGTAGCGGTAGGCGAATTGTGCTCGAAGAGGAACCAGAGAACCTAAGAACTGGAGCCAAGAAGGAACCAGAAAACCTAAGAACTGGAACTTAGATGGGTACCTTAGCGGAGTGATCCCAGGAGGTAGACCACTCCTAAGGGGGGGAGAGTTGTGCCCGGAGGCACAGCGTGAGCCGATATGTCTATGCGTCTGTGTGTGTGTCATCGGGAGTAATCTGGGATTGACACGATGACAGTGAAATTGGGCTTGAAATCACGATGAGAATGAGTACCAGATGTCCGGGGTATGACAGTATGACACTATGACACTATAGTAGTATGACAGTACTGTGGGGTGGTCATCGTGGCACTTAGTCAGACCCTCGGGGAATGGCCAGATTCGCATCGGGATCGGAAAGACAATGAAATCGAGTATCAGATGTCGGGGGTATGACAGTATGACACTATGACAGTACAGTAGTATGACAGTACTGTATGACAGTCATCGTGTCAGTCCGTCGACGTAACATCTGAATCGAGAATGACGAATCGGAATTAGAAATGAGATCGGATCAGGAATTGAACGTTGAGCCGTGGTGTGACATCGGGTGCCGGGTGGTTGACCCTGCAGCCCGAGTGACGAGTGAATAAGTAGAGCACTTGAGAAGTGTTTAGCCTTCAGAACTCGGAACCGAACTATCGTTTACACCTCAATCTGGCCCTGATCCAGTATATCATAAAAACCGAATTGTGTACCTTTGCACTTTTCAATAAAAAACATCATTCCGAGCATCTGTCGTAGTGCCTCTGGCACAATACAGGTGAAAGAGAACTGTGTGCACTTCATCATTGCACAACAGTAGCTTGGCGGCATTATCTCTGTTTATCGGAATTCGGACTACAAGGTGATCACCGACCGTTGGAATGGTTAATGTCTCCTGGGCGAGAACTGAGCAGGCGACAGGCGCGATGGTACATGGATTTAGTGGAGGTCGGGGTACCGCGCATGGAATATGAAAAAGGAGCCCTGCTGTTGGTACCAGACGCACTGTCTCGCCGACCGGACTACATAGTAAAGTCACCGCGTGAAGGATTGGTCGAGGCAGGAGTGTTGGACGAGAAGACGGACCTGCTAGTGGGGTTGAATGTGATAAGCGCAATGAATAAGCATGGGTACAATCCCCCAGCTCCAGTGCCAACCTGGTTAGCAACAGTAGAAAGTTGGGTGGAGGGAGCCCTACAGTAAAACGCGGTCTATAAGAAGGCGGGCTATAAGAAACTAGCCGCTAGTTTTTTCGCATATTTTAAGAAGGTCGTTAAGAAACTAGCCGCTAGGTTACCAACTGATTGACAGCTCAATTATGCCGAATTAAGAAGTCCGGTACGCTAGAAAATTGCCACCGCTTTGTAATTCATACCCAAATTAAGAAGCTAGTGGGGTTGCATCCCACATATTGATAATATCAAATAGTATATATGATCGACCAAAGTCTGAACAATGAGTTCAATGTCAGCTGAACACTAGGTCGCGGCTCTGCCTGAAACAATGCGGACACTTGGCTTCCAAAGTTATCTGCAGCTGGCAGAGAGAGTTGCGGAAAGTGCAGAGGCAGTGTTTTTTCGTCAGTTTCTGTTTCCGCGATCACTGTGTCTGTCTGCGGGTCGAGTACTACTAATTCCGCGGTGGGTTCGATGCTAGAGGACGCTCGGGTGACAACGGTGCCATCCAACAATATACGCTTCTGCTCTACATATTCTGAAATATCCAGTATACCATCATCGCAAAAAGCTTTGATGTCAACCAGCTCGGTGCGCAGGTCGTTCGGAATGCGGTAAGTGTCGCCTTCTGGTAACGAAAACAGCTTGCACTTCTGGGCTTTGGAGTCGGCGCTCGAAAGTAAACCATCATCTAACAAATGTTTCGAAGCCTTTAAAGACGCCTTCGCGTCAGCGTCCATACTCTAATCGATACACAATACTACGTACACAAAAAATTGCAAAACTGCAACTGCAAACTTTGTGAGGCGCTGGGTAATAGTCTAGTAATAGTAAAACCTACTGCAGAATTAAGAAACTCCGCGCTGGAGGGAGGGTCAAACATTTCCCCTCTCAGAAGAACCTGAGCGCTGGATCGATTTGCGATGTGCGGTTTTAAGAATCTCAGCGCTGGAATCCGTATTTTCAAAGGACTCCGATTGGCGCTAGGAACTCAAATCTGACACCCACCCAATAAGAAGCTAGCCGCTGGCCATTTATCCCCGCCTTCTTATAGACCGCGTTTTACTGTAACTCTGCAGGTGGCAGATCGGGCTCTGGATGACTCGAACGTGCGTCGAAGTAGACGACTTCAACAGCAGCAGCAGCAGCAGCAGCAGCGACAGTCGCAACCGCAGCAGCAGCAGCAGCAACAGCAACAGCAGCAACACCAGCAACGATAGCGACAACGACCGTGACAGCAGCAGCAGCAGCAGGCGCAGGGGTTGAAGGTCCGCCGCGAGGTATTTGAGCGTCTGCAGCAACAATTTGGCGAGTTTGATGTGGATGCACATCAAGGTATGGTTTACTGGAGGTCAACATTAGCATAAAAAATTGCAGATCTAGATCTCGAGATATACGTGCTTTTAGTTGGTGCTTAAGTATGGTTAAGTATGGGAGATCGCGGAACGGTATCGACCATAACTTCGTCATGCCTTAACCACTTGACTCCCCGAAGTGCATAATATGTTTAGATAGGTTCAGCCAATCTATTTATCGAATAAAAACATTTGAAAAATTTTATGCTAATGTTGACCTCCAGTAAACCATACCTTGACACTGTGAGCTAGGAGGACATAATCGACCGATGGAGCAATATTGGACGAACTGTCTTAATGAGAAATGCAGTAGTAAGCATGTGTGGTATAGTTTGCCCAGATCAGAGGAACAACCCAGCATAGAGGCAGTACTACATAAATATGTGCAGGAATGGAGAGCAGATCCCGCGCACACCTCAGCTGTGTTCTTATTACTAGATGTACAAGCCCATCTCCCGCAGTGGCGAAGGATCTTCAGAATGGCGGGTATGAGATTGGTGGAGGTGATCCACATGAGAGATGAGAATGGGGGTGACCCGGCTATATGAGAGTGCGGGCGGGGCGCATGCATGATTTGACCGGACCAGTATTGATGGTATATGCTCCTCCATCGCGTCAACAGGTGTCCCGTAATCGCTACCCGCGAGTCCTGCCACCGGTAATGCAGCAAGGGGAGGCAGCAAAGGTGCGAGAGGCAACTGAGCCGCCCACAGACTCCACATTTCTTGAAGCACTGCGAGATGAAGCAAATGAGTTTCGCATTGTGGGAGATGTGCTATGGAGAGTAGCAGCAGGCCGCTATCAGTTGGTGTTGGGGGAGGACTCGCCCCTGAGGGAAGTAATATTTTGGGAGGCTCACGACTCAGTAGCAGCAGGTCATACGGGGCGGGAGAAAACGCTGGAATGGGTAGCCTCATGCCCCACTTGTCAGGCTGTGCGTCCACGGGCAGCATATCCAGATGGGCTGCTCAACCCACATTCCATTCCCTTGAGGAACGGTGGGGGTTGATTTCGTCACGGGATTACCTCTCACAGCGCAGGGAAATGACGCGTTTGTTACTTTCACCTGCAAGCTGAGTAAAATGGTGCACGTGGTACCCATACATTTCGGTGACAGCTCAGCTCAAACAGTGGCTCGCATCTACTTTGGCATGGTCTGGAGGCAGCATGGGGCACCTATGAAGATTGTGTGCGACAGAGACTCGAGATTCCAGGATGCCTTCTGGAAGGAGCATATGAGGTTGATGGGGGTACGGGTGGCTTCTACTACACCATACAACCCACGGTCGGACGGGCAGGCGGATCACACAAACATAGTGATTGAAGATATGCTGCGCTCTTTCGTAGGGGCAAACCCAGAGGACTGGGATCTGTATGCCACTAATGTAGAGTTCGCCATTAATGATTCACGCAGCGATGTCACTGGCTTCACACCGTTTGAGCTCTGTTATGGGGTATCACCTATGTCGCAGATGGACATGTTCCTAGAGGCTGCTGCCCAATCAGTCCCTGCGCGACGAAAAGGGGGGGTAGGCACGGCGCATGAGATGGCCTCTCGATTTTCGTCGCAATTGCGAGACGCACGGAGAAGGCTGGAGTTGGCAGCAGCGGCAGCGGGAGCAGTTTGATCGGCGCCACACCAACCGGGAATACGCAGTGGGCGATCTGGTGTGGGTGGAGGCGCGGCACCTGACAGAGAAGCTGATGGATCGACAGCTGTGTCGTAAGCTGGCGAAGCGATGGCATGGACCGCTGGCGGTGGTAGAGCGGTTTCACAGTGATTTACAGGCGGCACTACCCGAGGCAGATCGCGGAGCACCAGTGGCATATCGGTTTGCACTACCCCCGCACTGGCAGGTGCGCATGCTGTGTTTGCGCAACATCGCCTCAAACCTTTTGTGCAAGGTGCAGAGGCGTTCGCATCCAGAAGGCGGGTGCCCATACCAGATCCAGTGATGGTGGATGGACAGGCGGAGGCACACGTGGAGAAAATCTTGGCTTACAGGGCGCGGAAGGTGCGAGGGAAAGCTGTGCCGGAATGGAAGGTGCGGTGGACAGGGTATTCAGCAGCACATGACCAGTGGCGAACGCGGGAGAAGATGGACCGCGGAGGGGAAAACCAGCAGCTGAAGGAGTTCGAGGCGCGAAGATTGAGTCAGCAGGCGGAAACGATGAATACTGCTAAGTATCAGCGGAGCAAGCGTAAGGATCATACATCAGCAAACCTGCTGGCGTTGCAGGGTGTCACCTTGGCCCAACTATTGGAGCATCCCTGTGATGGTCTCGAGCAGGAACCCCCAGAGGCTTGCTATCTGCCGTGGGAACACCTGGAGCAAATGGAGGATGGTAGCATGGCGATAGTCACGGAGCTGATGGACAAGCAGGAGTGGCGTCCAGTGCGGATTCTAGTATTGTTCAGTGGCACAGGATCAGTAGAGAAGGGCTTTACTCAGTGTTTTCCAAAGGCAAATGTCGTAACTCTGGATCAGGATCCACGATGGCAACTCATACACCTGTCCACAATAGAGGACTGGGATCCCACGCAGTATCCTCCCGGATTCTTTGATGTTATATGGGCCAGCCCGCCTTGCACCCAGTACAGCCAGGCGCGAACCATAGGTGGACCACCAGATCTGACAGCAGCAGATAATTGTGTGCAGCGGACCCTGGACATCATAGAATATCTGAAACCATTACACTGGTTCGTGGAAAACCCCACCGGGCGCTACCCCAACGCCTTGCGCATGCGACCCGTGATGCGAGAGTTACCACGACCACTGTTTTGCACCTACTGCAAATATGGGGAACAGTGTAAGAAACCCACCTGTATATGGATCAGTAACCCCCCAATGCAGCCTCTGATGGAATGTACTGCGGAGACACCCTGTGCCTGTAAATGGGCCATGGAAGGGCACCCTAACACAGCCCAGATAGGACCACACCCTGGACAGGATGGTGCGCGCAGTGCTAGGGCAGTATATCCCATACCAGCCCCCTTGTTACATCACTTGTTTCATCACCTCACTTTCACCATTCCCAACGCAGCTGTATCATGAATCCTGTCATACCCATACGCCTGCTACATGAAGACAAGATATTGAGGAGAAATCATCAGGGCGCCGAGACCGCAAGAAGAAGTGAAGACCTGCGAACTGGGGAGTACCTTCACTCTGCGAAGCGGCTGAGCGTTGGCAGCGTGAGCCGTGGAAGGAGAGTTGGGAAAACCAGTGAGTAGAGCAATAAGTAATAGCCGCGAGAGCGAAGGGGACCGACCTAAGGACAAGGGGCGCCGAACCCAAGAACCGAGCCGACATAATAAACGCATGCATACGCATATTTGACACCTCGCCTGTTGTATACATAAGTGGGTGGATCAGGATATTGCCACCACTTAAGGGGGGAGAGTTGTGCCAGGAGGTATTTGAATTACCTGCCTGTCATGCGTCATCTGATCGAATATGACCCAATATTGTAATTAGGCGGGAAATTAGCAGTAGATTGAGATCAGAGTGACAGATGTCAAATGAGACGTTATCAGAAGACTTCAGTAGGTAGATCAGTATTCAAGAGCCGATCAGGGTTGGCGGCGCAGTTTCCGTTTCCAGTACATTTGAGTTAATATCTCCGAATCCTCGTGCAACCCCGAAGTTGGCAGCACAGTGCAAACCCGAAGTTGACAGCACACCCTCTCTTACCGTTGCAATCGTATACCTTATACTCATCTACTTATCTTCTTACCTTGCTGTGTGTGATAATGCCTGCTTGCATGTATCACTCGATCTATTCTGTGGACATAGTTTTCTCGACTTCACCGATCCGTTCGTCTCGTAAATGAATACAACCTCCGATTAATACGTACCCACACATATACTGTAACCCCGGGACATCCGTTTAGTCAGGGGTTTCACTTTTGCAATAAGATAATCGGATCAATAACGGAACGGTATCCCGACGTGTATAGGTTTCGGAGCTGCAGGATTCGGTACGGGTGTGATGACACGATGTGTCACTAGTTCGGTCATCTGGCACTAGGTAGACTACGACTACGGCCTCAAGCAGAGCCCATGATACTTGGTCCGCTAAGCGCCTGATCTAACAAGGAATACTAATCGGAAATCATAATATGTGAGGAATTTCTCCCACAACGCATGTGATCACTCGTATAAACATAGGGCCCATGCAATGCCCTCGTATCCCCATGCGCAAGGACGCATTTGGATGCAACGAAGCATTGGGCAGTGGGCGGGCACTCCCCACGGCCGCGCGGTATGTTGCCCTCCAATGTGTTTGTGTGGCGCCTTCCACATTTGGGTCTCTCGCCTTGCATGTGTGGGACTTTTAGCTTGCCCAAGAATGCTAGCAAATTAGAGGAGCATGCTTGTGTGATGTAACTAGTACGGTAAGGGTTTTAGTGTCTCTTAAAGGGGCGAGATTCAGGTCTCTTAGGAGGGACGTTCTTTCTAGTGGTAGTACAAATCCCCCTGGTCGTGAAGGCTTCCGGTGACACCCTTGGAGTACCCCAATACGGGACCAGCTGCCTGGGACATGCTGGGCTAGAGAGCGTCACCGAGCTCGAAATTGCCCAAAATCTACTTTCATCAATCGCCACAATACCTTGTTAACTCGGTGCATTGAGCCTCTGCATCGTATTGCCCACTCTTGTGGGATCATGGGGGCTCCCGGTGACACCCTTGGCGCACCCCTTCCGAACATGGTATGGGCGCTTTTGCTTGCTTCATGTGCTTCTCCAATTAAAGGTGTAGTTTTACACTCAAATCTATTCGTCGCTCGTGATTCGGGTACCGGCAGCGACATGAAAAGCTGAAATCAACATTAGAATGAAATGCAATCATTGGTGGCATCGTCTTACTCGCAGGGAAGTATAAACCCTGATCCCTTAGCTTAAAGGTCAAAAAACTTCTACAAAATGCGATCTCAACTATATGGTAGATGGCCTCCACTTGTCCATAGGCTCGGTTTTTGGTGCAGTAGTGAATGCTCACTTCACCACTAATTACCCGCGGAAGCCCTTTGTGAAGTCTGACTATATCTGCCTGACATAGACTAGGCACTGATAATCATAATCAAGGAAACCATGTCATAAAATGTAATATTTGCCAATAACGGAACTTTCCGACCTAAGTTGTACAGCAGGCCATTACATAACTCAGTGACTAGCCTACTCGAAGGACTTGCCTCAGTGAACTTGTAACGCGATAGTCATCCAAGCCCCCCCCAGCCCGCATTTCCACCTGACACCTATCGGAAACTCCCTGGTGCCGAAGCTGAGCACATGACAGTTATGGGAGAAGTCGACGATCGTTCAGCTCCTCGATGCAACACATAATATGCTTTATGAAACACAGGCATCTACTCTTTAGCAAGTCGATCAAAATCCAAGCACAGAGGGGTGGTATTGAAAATTGGGAGGTTGCACTCTGCCGGCCGCTCTACTCCCAGCTTGGCTCTCTTCTCCTTGGTCTGGACAAAAGAAACTCCCAAAGCCGCACATTAGTTGGATCGGACCATACTCTGTTCCCATAACACAGTGTTGAGAAAACTACAATATGCAGATCAAGCTTATGGTACATAACTGAGCATAAAACTTTCAATATTGGCATAAAACAGTTCTCAACTAGCCCAACTCATCGCCCTTATGTGCAGGAAGCACAAGCTGGTATCCTGCTTGAGCAAGAAAGCTAGCTAGTGTAGATATTTCGTGCCACAACCGGTATCCGTACATATTCTAGGCAAACATACCCTACCTCTGGGATGTAACCGCTGCCCTTCACGATGCTCATGTATGAGGCATATTGCCTGTCGTAGTTTTTCCTGCACAAATTGTTGGACGGTTACACTTCAACACTTTGTGGTTCGTAGTTCTCATAGAAAGTTGCAGAGCAAACGCAACTTGTAGAGCTATAAGGAAGTGATGCTGATAAGGTCATATCCAAATATAGATATTGCCAAAGAAGTCAAGGTATCGAGCAGCCTCAGCGAAACGCGACTGAATTTTCCTGAAAGGCTTTGACTTTTGCAGCAGATTCATGCAACGTTCTGGAAAATATTTGTTTAGAAGTTCCTAGAACTTCGCAGTCCATGTTGGCAGTGAAAGACCACATTCCATCAGACCATCTTTTGAGGTCACGGTTTTCCCCTGACGCTCTCTTGATCCGGCATTTCTTTTCACAGAATCGCCTATCTCTGCTTGAGCTTGTCACTCAACTGATAAGACTGACGTATGCACTTATCAGAGAAAGGGAAGTCTGGCGGAGGAGCGAACGCCAACGGAAAGCCACGGTGTGTCAGCCCAAAATACCCCTTGGCACTCCCCATTTTTTTGCCCTGAGCATAAAAGGAACACTACAAACGATCGTACTGCTGCCGTTGCCAGCCCCAGGAGTGACGAGAGCGTGTTGATCTTCAAACTCTGAAACCAGGTTGGACATCGGTGTGGACTTCTGGCAGCGCTAAAGGATATTCAGCACGGTTAACAACAAAGTTGCGGCTCCGGTAGAGGCCGCAAACCACTGTCCGTCGTTGCACACGAAGCCGTCTTCAAAGTTGCTTTTCTCAGCGAGGCAGTGGAAAGTGGACACAGAAGTCTCACAAGCGCACAGGCCCTATTTCTACCGCACTCAAGCGCAAAATGTAAGTGGCAACACAGGCGGGGGACACAAATACGGTTATCAAGCACATGAATACAGTTGGCAGAGAGGCGATTCACGCGAGAGAAAAGGATTCAATCGAGAATCAGTTGGAAACCACCGCAGCCGCCACAAAAAAAACCTCAATCTCCCCAGCAGCAGGAGACATCTCAGCAAAAGAGTATCGACAACTATTTTGGGCGCCTATCAACCTCTCCATACATTTTGGGACCCTTCGCAGAGACTTCGCACGCAGACAGTTTGGACGCAGGTGCAGGAACAAATTGATGCAGCCTACTTCCCTTTTGTATTTTCGTTGACGAAGAGGGTCGTCAAACACATATAGCAGACAAAAGCCGGTGGTAACACATCGCAACGGCATGACGGCCCAACAGGCAGCAGCTGCCACGCTACGCACGTGGTCACTTTTCACAGACTCGCCAAAGCGTGGCGCAAGTGATCCAAGCACAGGACGGGAATTTAAGTGAGCGAGGGAGTACATCCTCCCGGGCCACCTTGTTCTCAGCGGGAACTTGACAGCGAAATGAGTCAAGAGCATCTCGGAGCTGACAGTGTGAGCAGCTGTTTGTTTATCGTTGGAATCTTTAAGAGACTTATTGTCGCAGGCCCTTGGGCGATTCTACTCTCTGAGCCGCCCTGAATCTCACATTATCCTAAAAAAGGGATCATTATAGAGGGTATCAGCAACAGCAGGGGTTTCCCGGCGGGGTAAGTGGTATTTAGGCAGGAAGAATATTAATGGCCCAGCCTTTCAACCTATTGGGCCGACACCTGAAATTGGATTTGGGGCACCACAGGACACCAGCAAAAGGGATCATATTAAATCGTGGAATCCCACCAACAGAATAAGCAAACATACTTATGGCCCGGGTGATAGCATCACGACTTGACGCTGTTGTGTTTCTGGCTCACAAACGAAGGACGCAGAGACCTGTTCCTGATAACTCTTTTCTGTTGAATATTGCACAGGACTGGTAACGGGTTAGCTTATTTGATTGAAACGCAAGAGGTTCCCGAAACCCTAACCCGTAAGTAGTGCCTATTTCCCCTTTTTCTTTGCTGACGAGGATATGCAACAATGCCTGATATTTGAAGAAGGGTGTGAACAAGCTAGGTGTAACCACAAGTGATACACAGGCAGCAGGAATCTGGTCGACTGTACCTCTCGGCATCGTTTTTCTCTTTGTTTTCAGCACTCTTGCGCAGCAGTTCCTGGCAAAACAACATCTTTTGATGAGTAATAGCCCAAATACAACACGATGTTTTAATGGGTTTTACCTCGGTTCTCAAGTGAAACAAAGGTTCCGAACATTTGGAAACACCTGAATAAGGGCGTTGTCGCCGTCCTCCATGGCAACGGCCTTGTCCTGAATAGCGGACGAAAGAGAAAGCGCAACAGCTCCCAAAAGCACGCAGCGCCGATTTTTTGAAGTTGAGGCAGCCACAGCGTGCTTGGAAGCCTCGCACCTTGCTCCTCGACGTGAACTGAGGATGCAACGGAAACTAGCTTTCAACGTATTTATGAACAACTGAACAACCTTGAGAAATAGAATAGAGCAAGGATACTGATCGGTCATACCTAAGCCTTTTACGCTTGTCTGCAACGTTTATCCGAGGCGAAGCAAACGGCACGAAGGTCGAAGTAGCACAGAAAGCCATCACTTACAAAACACCCCCACAACATTTCCCTCAGAGCAGAAGCATCAGATCTGACAGGATCTTCGAATAAATGCGCTCCTTGGGGCTAGAAGTTTTCTGTGCGAACACTACAACAGAAACTGCGTGGTTTACGAGTTGACACAGCAGTTCCTAGAGAAGATGGTCTGAGTATCGCTTTCAAGATCTAAACGTACTAGACCTTGACCCGACACAGCTTAACAACTTTTGGATCACGAACGTTTGTACGTTCCTCGTTGTCGATACGCCAACAGTTTTATAAAGTGTGATGAACATCCGATTAAAGCTGTTGAATTCTTACCGTTATGCAGTGGCGTGGTATATTATCGTCTCCTGAAAAAATCACAGGCAAGGATGTTTTGTACGTCTTTCTGTTGACGTGTTTCAAACGAGAAACGTGCAAAACTTCCGTTCGGTTAGGGGTGCCCAACTAAAATGGAGCCGTCCAATGTTTTTAGATCGAGAACATCGGAAGGTCCGAAGAGATTCCTGGGGAGCGACAAAGGAATGCATCGTATTTTGATCTCTGGAATCGTACGTGGACTGTCGGATTCGGAAAATTGCCACTGTTAGAAATAACCGGACCAGTTTAAGTTGTGCACTATACAGTACAAGTCAAATGCGCAATCAATTGGAACAATAGGGAGGTTCCGATTTGCGATTCCGGGTTACGGATTACGAGTTATCGTCATAGATTCCCTTTTTCGCATGACACCGATGACGATAACTCGTAATCCGGGAAAACGTCAACGTCCCGAACTTCGGGATGCCAGTGTTAATTCTTACGTCGTTCGGGACGATTTTCGTCCCGAACTACGAGTTACGAACTAAGGTGCAAACTTCGTGTAAAATCGTAGATTCAGAATATTGCTCAGATTCTTCTGATCGAGCGTCTGTCTGCTTTGCGTTTCCCCACGGAGCGTCTCTTCGTCCGTCCGCATTCGTGCCACGTCGGCATGAAAACGACAGAATTTTGTAAAAAGCGACAGCAACGGCCAGCGTTCACACGTAATTCGGAGTATTCGGCGGAGCACGACAGATTTCGGAATCGATTTTGCATTTGATGCTCATTCCGAGTTAAGGTCATCCCGGATTACGATTGACGTCATAACGGCGATGACGTTAACGCGTAATTCGTAATCCGGAACAAAAATCGGAACCTCCCTAATGATTTAATTCCGAAGCTGGTGACTAATTCCGTCCCATACTTAAGAAACGAAATAAATACAACCGTCTCGGAACCCCCCATACTTAAGGTGAATATTTTTCGCCGACTAAAAGCAAAATAAATACCCCCCGACTAATTGATTGCGCATTTGACTTGTAGAGAAAATTCACGATGACTTTTCAGGCCCTGAAAATGGTTTTCTAATCAGCTGCGGCTACATAGCCCAGCTTGCATGACACATATGACACATATGTGAATGGAACCCGGCCGGTGCAAGAGAAACCACTCTGCACAAATGCAAACTCCAGCGGCTCCTTCCTGTTGAGCCGCCTGTCCCCCAGCCTCCTGTGAGCTGCCTCCCGCACCGCGGCCACCAGCCGATGAGAGGTGGGGTTCCGGTCCGCCGGGACCAGAGCCAAATCATGAGCAGTGAAAACCATAGCCGAAGCGGTCTTCACCACAGAGAAGGTCCTGGCCGCATTGGCTATGTACTGCAAGTACATAGCCACCGTGACCGGGTCAGCAGGAACAGGCACCCTAGGTGGGTCACGGTCCTGACAGAAAGCCTGGTACCGTACGAACACCCGAGAGTAGCCCCGCATGGTGCTAGCCTCACGGGTGCCAGACACCGCCAACAGCATGTCTGCCCGCAGCTGCATCTCCAGCGGGTCCGTCACGGAGAACTGCAGCCCAGCCCACTGCTCCCCAGTGCCTATGATGCCTGCATGAAAGGCAGCCCCCATCTCATACCCCTACCCCAGTCACAAGCCATGCAACCTCCCAAGGTACAGCGGGGACCAGGGCCCGCAGGCTCCCTCTCATCGAAGGAGACCCGCAAGAGGAGGACCCGAAAATCCGGCAGGCCCACCCCCCCTCATTGGCCCTTCCGAGGCCGGGGAGGAAGGTGTCCGCAGAAGGCTGGAGCTCCGCCCACTGCACCACACAGTCTGCCAAGTGAACCCCGTCGGGACACAGCAAGACCCACCACGGCTGGAAAGGCCAGACCGGGGCCACAATGGAGGCTGCAGCCCTCTCAGCCTGCAGAAACAGCAGGAGCCTCCCGATCATCCGAAAAGGCGGGTTGCACCAGTTGACGTGCCCCCGCCAGTCCGTCTGACCGAAAGTGTCAACCCCCGACGTCCCTGGACAGTGCCAAGCATTGTTGAAGGAGGGGGCACCTGCACTGTCAAAAACAAGACAATTCTTGTCAGTTGCAAACCTGTCCCGGGTGTGCCTCCACCCCCCGGCAATCCATGGGTCAGCCCACCGAAAGATTGCCGGGTTGACCATCCAGTCATCATGGTCTCTGATCTTGGACAGGGCATCAGCCCGGGCCTCAAACTCCCTGGGCATCCAAAGGGAGGACAAAACCACCCCGTGGTCAGCACAGAAATCATGCACCGCTAAAGCCAGCTCCTGAAGCTCCTGATGCCTGCTGCCAGACTCAATGACAAAATGCACAGCCTGGTTGTCACAAATGACAAGCACCCTCTTCCCTCTCAGCCTGCCAGCCACATCAAATGCTCGGAGAGAGTCAAAAATGCCCCTGAGCTCCCTGAGAGTGGATGACTTCAGTCTGTCTGACATGGTCAGATAACTGTGGCCAAGCAGCTCAGGTCCCCCAAAGGACTGCTCCAGCCAGGAACCCCATGCCACCTCAGAGGTGTCCGCATGGACTGTCTCCAGCTGAAGCCCCGCCCCCCTGGGCTCCCAAATGCCTCTCTGATGCCTACGAAAGCCGTCTGTCAGCCAAAACTCTAGCTCTGTCCGAAGAGCATCAGTGCCCGGGACATGAGAAGCCCACGAGCCCCAAGTCAGGGTGTCGGCTATGAGTACTGCAGCCGCCCTAGCATACAGTCTGGTGACACCCCCTAGTACAAACCACTGTGCATTAACTAAGCCTGCAAACTTAGCCACAAGTCTCAGAGGCAACCTATGAAATAGCCTCAACAAGTCTAACACACAAGCACGGATCTTGCCCAGAGCCTTCTCAGGCACGAACAAGACCCCCCCCTCCAAGTCTATGCCTATGCCAATATGCACAAGGACCCGTGTGAAAAACAGCTGAGACTTGGACTCAGACACGAGCCAGCCCGCCTCCCGCACGTCCCGCATAATACGGGACAACACAGCCAAAGCCGAGGGGTCCGTGAGTGTAGGAGCCCTCACAGCAAAAGCAAAGTCGTCCACGTAGGGGTGCACACGGTACCCGAGACCCCGCCACTTACCTACGAGCTCCTTGTTGATCTTCGTAAACACCCAGCAAGCTGGGGCTAGACCAAAAGGCAGCACACAAAACTCAAAGAATCTACCCTGCCACTCAACAGCAACATAGGTACGAGATATCTCGTGGAGGTCAACGTGGTAATACCCTGACTTATAGTCAAAGTAAAACAACCCATCATCCCTCCTAAGCAGGTCTACAAAAGGCTGGAGGTGCTCATACTTGAACTTAGGAAAGATTAGAAAGGCATTGAGCCACTTACCGTTGAAGATCAGCCGTAATTTGTCCCGAGAGTCGTCCACCATTAAAGGCAGGACAACCCGCGGCTTGCTGGGCACCTCTCTCAAGGCGCCCATAAGCACACACTCCTGCACCGCGTTAGTAACAAAGGCGGTATGCCTAACAGCAGACACGTGGTTAGGCAAGTGCACTCGGGGCGGAGCCCTGCCATCCTTAAACTTCAAGTTAAATCCTCTCTCAATCCAAGACATAACGTACGAAGAGCGGACAAAGGTCCGCCAAAAGGAGGCTCGCTCCCTAAGTCTTCCCGCAACACGGGGCACAGGAACGTCCTGTTCACACAAAGGTATGGCCTCGCCAATCTCTTCCTCAGACAATTCAAGACCTGAAACACAAGGAAACAACAGCCCGCGGGCCAAAAGTTCATTACAATTTAGGGTTTCGTCCCCAAAAGTTACATTTAAGTTGGGCATTCCACCTCAACTGCAAAGCATTCCGCTAAGCTCATTGTACTAGCCTTCGTGGCTCTACATTCTTTACAAATTCAACGGTCCGTGCCTCTGCCACGGCCTCTGCCGGCTGGGCGCGGTTGCGAGCATTGGTTTTGGTGGTGCCCCCATTCATTACAATTCCAGCATTGGAGCTGGCTGCCACGCCCTGCCTGAACAGGCGGCGGTGGTGGAGGCGCTCCAGGGGCAGTCGGACGAGAGACAGCAAAGGCACCCCTGCCTAGGCCCTTCGTCCGCCCCTTGGCAGCCGCAGCTTGCGCAGCGTGCATTTTTTCTGCCTTAACTTCTTTCTCAGCTTTGCGCATCAACTTTTCGTCTTCTTCATCGTCAGCGTACGACTTACGTTCAAGTTTCTCGCAGATTTTCCAGCCCACTTCAGGGCCTTTGTCCGAAACCAAGGCCAGAATTTTAGCGCGCGCCTTGGCGCGTGCCACACCTTTTTCCGCTGTCTCAGACAAGAATTCAAGAGCAAGAGTGACGGTCTCAGGCAGCTCCACACCTTCCAATTCCTTCTTGGCGTCATTAAGCGCCAACTGTGACGCTGAGTGTGCCACGAAGTGGTGCTGGGTCTCTAAAAACTGTTTGCGGAGTCCCTTGTCCTTGCCATCATCGTTGCGCGTCAATTCAAGGCGATCGGACCCTGGAAGCTGAGTGAGATCTACTGCTGCCTCCCACGGACGCTTACGGTCTCCTGAGGCTACTTGCGGCAGTCCCTTAAGCTCAGCAAGTCGGGCAGTCGCTCTCTCCATTTGTCGAATCAACTTCATTTGCGGTTGCGAGAGGTCCTCTCCATCTTGGAAAGCGGCAAAAGCGGTCGCGTACGCTGGCTGCGCGTGCAAATCATCAATCCGTCTTTGACACAAAATCGGGTCGGTAAACCACTCCATAATGATATACGATATACACTGAAAATATACACTGAAAACTTACGGTGTTACAAAAGTCCACACAATCACAGTAACACGGCAAGAGGCCCTCTCAGTCCGTTGCTGGCCTCTTATGCCTCCGACTGATCAGAAAACCTCAGTTTTCAGATCTGCTCCGGATGACAGTCATACTGCCTGTCATCCTACACTGATCAGAAAACCATCAGTTTTCAGGCCCTGAAAATGACTTTTCAGGCTCTGAAAAGGTTTTCAGGCCCTGAAAATGACTTCTCAGGCTCTGAAAGTGTTTTCAGGCCCTGAAAATGACTTCTCAGGCTCTGAAAGTGTTTTCAGGCCCTGAAAATGACTCTTCAAGCCCTGAAAATGGTTTTCAGGCCCTGAAAACGGCCAGGGCACTTCATTGCAAGTTATGCATGCACTCCCCCCCCCACCCTATACTCATCTTATCCATTATTAAGTGTACTCAGGCAAGTGACGGGCATTCCTCCCAAGTAGACAACCCTCTGGAAGGGTATTCAACCTATAATTGCCGCTTAACACCGCTACTCAACCCCCCTTGCTTTCCACGGTGTGTGGCTAAGGATTGAATCAAGAAAGTTGCCTCCTTGCTTGGAATGCCCATGGCCCGCCACAAGAAGGGATCCACACAAATTTTGGGCTGCCAACCCGATACCCGTTTGTGTAGTCGGGGACTTGCCCACACTCTCCTTGCCACGGTCACATTTCTGAAACACGTGTTTACATGTATCACCCACAATCCTACCCCAAAATATGCCCCACACACCTTTACATTTATATACATGCCTTACTTACATTGCAGCCCGCCAACCTAAGCGCATCTCTCTAATCATTTGCAAGATTGCAACCTACGTTCTACCATGAGCACTAGGTGTATACTACAATGTATACAACTGTTACACCTCTGTAATATATCTCACCTGAATACATGAAATGGAATTTGACATTTTTCATGTTGGTATGTGAAGATATATGTATGGTCAATATTTGGTACATTGGATTTTGCTGATTGAAACCCATGACAATTAGACCAGACCCTAATGTGAATATATAGGTGTATCAACTTTAAGTGCAGTCACTTAAGTGATAACTTGTCAGTAACCTATCATCTACTTGGGCATATGGCGGTGCACTGAAAGAGTATCAAAGTGATATCTTCAGATTCCAAGTAAATTAGAACAAAGCTTGATTAATGAATCAGAGCAGTGTCTATAATAACCTCTATCAGTTGTCAATATGATTACTGATCTGAGAGAGTTACATGCATTTGAACTGATCAGAACTGTATCAATTGTCAGAATGCAATGTAGAAGTTGGTGTTGCTAGTAAAGGTATGGACAATGTTCAGCAGTTACCAGCTGCATTATGAACACCGTATACTGCCTTCGGGTCTGGAGATATTCTCCATCCAGCCCTACAGCATGTGGTTTTATCCTGTTTACCATAACTATCGGCATCACTGACGGACATCCAACACGCACATGTGTTTGTTGGATGGTATCTACATTATCATACACGTGGTTAATATTATAGTTGATCATTTCACTTACTGAATCGGTGAATGTCAATATAGTGTCAGTGATGGTGCATTGTGCAGGTACTTGCTGATTTAGTACACTTAAGCAAATTGATAGTGATTTATCATATAAGCTAATCTGTATACCACTGGACAGCATGTGGCTAGTATGATGCATATCAATTTGGTTAGTAAGTTGTAATCCTGCATATCTCATCATGATGAATGACGAGTTGATTGATATATTTCACAAATGGCTCCGGTGAGTATTCCATCTTTGATCAACGGTAGAACAGTTATCCATCCCAAATCCAATGCGCGCAGCCGGGTGCTAGCAGCTTGCTTCGCTGCAAGTGGCCGCTGGTTCCGCGGGATCTAAGAGCAGTGAAAATCGAAACACCCACTGAGTGGTGAACCGATAACCTGACAGGAACCGTGAAATATATATATGTAATTGACGGAGTCGGACATATATATATATATATATCACAGCAACCTAGAACAAAGCTGTACAGCAGGTGCTTATGGGTTTCACAGTGCGAAGATAATTGAATAATATACGGGAGGTATTTTATTCCCTGAGCTGAGCAGAACCGTGCCAGGCAAGACGGCACCGCGGGTCGAGGGGTGACACAGGCGGACAGGGCTGCCACCCCCTTACAGTGGGGGGGCTAAAGTCACTGTTCCCATGATAGGGGCTTATTGGTTGAGGTGACTAATCTGGCCGCATAGGCCGAATCACTTCGATTCAAGCGGCGTGTAAAGTATCCCAAGATGCTAGAGGGTTGCCGAAATAAAGTATTTGGGGTGGTTGTTCGTGGGGGGGGGCAAGGTGAGAGCTTAAATTCGAGGGCACATCTGAGGGCCTCGGTGTCACGCGTGAATGGTACCAAGGCTGCCAAAAACCCGAACGTCATAGAGTTATGGGGGGTCTCCGCATCTTCGCCACTTACGAGTGTGTCGCGACGCGACGCGCGACATGCCATGAGCGCACGGTTCAAATTTCAAAAAACAGATGGGCCTTCACATCTCTCAAATTCTTTAGCAGTCAGTGCTAGCTACTTGAGCCTAGAGCTTTCCAGTCTGTCGACAAGTATCATTGCGCGTTTGAAATTGTGAAAAGATTGTGTGCTGTCATTGTGGAAATAGCTGTTTAGAACGTTGGCGCGGGATTCGTGAACTCTAAGTACGATTTAGCTTTCAGAAGCAACAACATTCTGTACAAGTTCAGGTGCCCCTTCTTGTCCCTCTTTCCTGGAAGCTTGTCACTAGGAGTGCACACCTGCGTTGGCAAACTCGACGCGAGGCTCGCGCTTTAACTTTGATAATGAATTTTATGATTCGTCTGTGCTAGATAACTGTTACTTTGCTTTAGCCGTCTGTTGGAACAGTCTCACTGAAGGTGCCGAGACTGTCGTATGATGATTACGCAACAAGTTTCGATAATTGAGTAAATCAGACGTTCCGGAAACAGGGTCCCTTTCAAATCACTTAGCTACGATTATCGCTTGTCATACTGTCGTGTTGTCATTTCCTTTGTTTTTCCTGTTCAGTCCGACTTTCTGTGCTGGTACTTTAATTAGGCGGCGACTGTCTTGTCCGCTCTGACGCACTGCCTTCCTAAGCAGTGCGCCGAAGATATCCCGCGAATATCACGCTCTATTCTCCCGCTAGATGTTGGGCGAATGTGAAATATTGTTGCAGGACTTATCCACTTACTCCTCTGGCCTATCGTTTGTATTGGGTTGACCTTACCTCAGGTTCTCTCGCGATTGACCGCGACCTCTGAGGTGTTTATATCTTCTGCATTCGTAAGATTGCGATGTCACGTCTTTGGAAAGAACTGGCAAGCTTGGCACCTTGGGGCTGGGACCCACACGTGCAGTCACATCCTCCCGGCTCTGCTGCTCTGAAGGACTTCACACGGGTGGGTCACAGTTCAAAGAACCGGTAGCTTTATCTTCAATTGCTGAGACCTTCCCAGCACGGATTGGAATTTGCTTGCGAGCTCGGCAAGCTGTATCGTGCGATGCCATATATTGTCACTTAGCTGCCATTTCACTCGACCATAGCACCGTATAACTTCTTTGGTGGTGCATAGCAATTTCATATTTTCATTTGAAAAGTCGTGACCACCGTTACACACTCCTCCTTTGAGTGACTGATTGCAAGGGTTTCATAAGTTTTGGGCATGCGCTTTCGTCGTGTGCAACTTCTCGTTGGGCCTTACAGGTCGACCGGTGGCCTGACGCCGAAAATTCTCCCGCGAATAAAGCCGCGTTGGCCAAGGTGCTTAAAGCCACGTGGCACCCGCACACGCCTATATTTCTGCTCACTTCCTTACACTATGAGTTCACCGGTCGATAGAATAGTCAATGGCGCAGTGATGTATGTTATGCGCATCGTCTGGTTGAACTAAGCGACAATACGAGCAGGGCGCATTCCCGAGACTATCTCGGACTCTACAGAGCAAGTGCTTCGGTGCGAGAAGAGTACGGCGCATACTCGACACTATCATGCACTATGTAGAGCCTTGTAAGCGCTGCGCTGAAAGTACGTTGTAGTCTATCGAAGCCTGCAAGCGCTTCTGTGCTGAGGCCTGCCTGCGTATCGTATAGGGAGACTGGTGAGGGCGTGGTGTGCTGAGGCCTGCCTGCGTATCGTATAGGGAGACTGGTGAGGACGTGGTGTGCTGAGGCCTGCCCGCGTATCGTCACGCGGGACTTGGGGAAAGCTGGATCACGATAGCGCCGACAGTAGATAGGGCAGAGCAGAGCCTTTATTAGATCCCGGCTAATTGTTTCAGAAATTGTAGCGAGATACAATTGAGGGGTTTCTTGAACGCTTGGAATCTGCGCTCATTAATGGTCTTAAGACAACCGTATTCCTTACTGGTGTCGTGCAGCAAACCCATCCGGTGCCTACGCAACCTCGAGCGAAGCGTGCCGCCGCCATCGCAGCCACGGAGCGTGGGTTTACACAAGGGCACTCCCCATCCAAGGGCACCACCTCCCCCACCTGTGTAAAACGTCAAGCCTGCGAGCTCAACGGCGGAGCACAAATGCCGACGCCTCAGATCTGCAAGCGGCCGCGGACGGCCAGCACGCCGGCGCATCCCTCGATGCAGGCGGGGTATTCGAGCGGGGAAGACTCCCCTGGCAGGGATCACGGTCGCTCGTGGTGGTCCGAGAGTCCCCAAGCTGAGGTGCGCGCCTGTGGGCCCAATCATATGCCGTGCTTTCCCTCTCAAGCTGGGGGGCTTGCCCGCGTTTTAGTATCGTGAACTCTGCTCACTTCTGCGGAAATGATAGAAAGCGTTTCGGGCCTAGGGTAACACAGGCAGTGACCGTAGTGTGTGTGCCGTGCGTGCTGCAGCCCAAGGGCTTATTCAGTACCCCCGGCATCGCGACCCCGGGGGCAGCCCCGAGTCCAGCGCAGCTCGAAGCCTCTGGGAAGGAAGGAGGTGCCAAGCTCCAATCTGAGCTCAGCAGTCACGCTAAGGTCCGCTCTTTGTCGGGGGCGCACGTTGCTTGAAGCCAAGGGTCTCTACACCCTGTCATTTGTGCAAGGAAACTCCGCCAGCCGCTTTCAAGCTCCTAGTCGCTTGTAAAGGGCCGCTACTTCTAGTTACTGTCCGAAATATGCTGTGCTGAGACATAATATGAGACGATATATTTGGCACACATATCTGCGCAGTTTGTTTGCTAATGCAGTGTATCCGTGATCCGGCACGGAAACCCCAGCAGATTCAATGCAGGATCCAACAACCTCTTCCTGAGAGACGAGGATACTGTCTCGCTTGCTGCTCTTAGGTTCGACGGCTGCTTTCGTCATATGATATCAGCCTTTCGACCCTCTTAATGCTCCCCAATCCCTTTCCCCTCCCTCCCTCGCCCTACCTTGCTGCGGTGTCACCTCGTTGACAGGCCTGCGACTCGTTACTGATGCCAGCGACTCCCTTCGATGACACACGCCTATCAGACACCTCTCCGGATGCCAGCTCAGCACGAATCACCAGGAATGAGTTGACTGCTGTGGCTTCCGCGGATGCTGACATGCCTGGTGCATCGAAGGGTCTCGGCCGTCTTGACCAACAGGTATACCACCGTGTTCAAGTTCCGACTCACTCCTTCTGTATTCGCCCCCTCCACACCTGACATTTCCAGATATGCTCCATACCTCTTATGGCTGCGTTGTCTCTTAAGCGTATCACTATTACGCTATTGCGCATGCGCTATGACTAGGGAAGCATACCGTTTGGGGTCTCCCATATAGTACCTCTCGTTTTCACCTCTCCATTCAAAACTTGTTCAGGTGAATGGCCCAAGTCTAGACTTTGTCACTGCATCAAGACTCAGCATCTATCGCTTCACAAAGGGGCTATAAATGGAAAGGGTGCTCGATCGGGGATAAGGGTTTGATGCATGCATGCTTTAGGGTAGTGGATTCGGACCCTGATGGAACTCTGGGCTGCAGGCTCTGAAGGCGGCGCACACGGTGGCTGTGCTTCACCGGGTGCTGTCCCCGAGAGAGGGCACCTCATACGAGACCCCGATGCGAAACGTCAAGGCCGCCACCTTTGAGAACGTATCTCCGATTCCCATGCTTCCCACGCCTATGCAGCTGGAAGTAGCCCCCGTCTCCGTCCCTGCCTCTTCTGGTAACGCTGTGCTACCGTCGCCTCTGAGCCGTAATTCGTCAACCTCGCCACCGGGAGCGATCCCCATCGACCCGTGGTCCTCCGCATCCAAGAGCAGAATCGACGGTACGCCCAATTTTTTTCTGCAGTCCCCACCTTGTGCTCCTCGCCTTATGCGTGGGGATGTGTCTGAGCAACCCCTGTGGGTCGCCCCTCGCTCTTCATTCTCGGAGCGCTAATTAGTGTTTCCGGGGTCCATCCCGCGACGAGCACTGTCGAGCACTGAATACCACACACCACCTGTCCTGCAGCTGGATAGTCATCGGAGGGTTGCCACGTGTTGATGAGGTGCTATGTGCACACCAGAGCTTCTCATGAGGAGGTTTGTACAGTGGAAACAAGTGCGAGAGACGACGTGGGATGAGGGACTGGGACGGGGGTCCGGAGGGCAAACATGTGAGAGTCGGGAGAAGTGGGATGAGGGGCTGGGACGGGGGTCCGGAGGGCAAACATGTGAGAGTCGGGAGGAAGTGGGATGAGGGACTGGGACGGGGGTCCGGAGGGCAAACATGTGAGAGTCGGAGGAAGTGGGATGCGGGGCTGGGACGGGGTCCGGAAGGCAAACATGTGAGAGTCGGGAGGAAGTGGGACGGGGTCTGGAGGGCAAACATGTGAGAGTCGGGAGGAAGTGGGATGCGGGGCTGGGACGGGGTCTGGAGGGTAAACATGTGAGAGTCGGAAGGAAGTGGGATGCGGGGCTGGGACGGGGGTCCGGAGGGCAAACAGGTGAGAGTCGGGAGGAAATGGGATGAGGGGCTGGGGTGGGGGTCCGGAGGGCAAACAGGTGCACAAGGGGCAGCTGGGCACAAGCTAATGGATACCCCAGTGATTGCGATGCTGCCGCTACCACGAGCACACACCCCGAGCAGTAGTGGCTCCCGGGGGGCCGCCCTGGAGCCAAAGAGGACGAGAGGGCAGTACACCGGCGCACCCCTGAGCTTCCTCGGAGCCTGCTCGTTGCTCACAGAGCTGGGGAAGCACGGCAGCGCCATGGAAGCTTACTCCGTCCACCGCTCCCGGCAGGGCCCCACCTCCCGTGCCCTGGGCGCCTATGATCATGCTCAGCTCACCTGCTGTCAGCACGGCACCTTCTGATAATCGAATGGCACGAAGCACATTTCATTGGATCAGGCATTCGGAAAGTGAAGTACAAGTGGGGGCTTCCCTGTGAGTGGACTGCCCACCTGTCTGTTTGTGCTTCGATTGGTCCTGTGTTTCATTGGTGCTGGATGAACAGAACACCCAACACTGGTCGATGATCCGGGGGGCGAGGCGCGTATCAGGTTGAAAGTGTCCACGGACCCAGCGCAAGCGTGGCCTAACCAGCACAGGCGCAAATCCATGAAGTCGGTCGAGGTGGCAGGTTCGCACCTGCGCTTGCGTCCCCACATTTGCCAGCAGGCCTTGCTGCAGCTGCGCATACACTCTTCAGGTTGTTGGCTCGCTCTCGTCTGATTAGCTTCCTTCACGGCAACTCAACTTGCTGGAAATGAGTGGTTACTTCTACTCAGCACGCCATCGGACGAAGCTGGCTTTCCAAAATTGCGCTTAAAGTTGTCATGAAAATTGTCAAATGAACGTCATTTAGCAGTCCAAGCTCTTGTTATGAATTTCTGCGGCCCATTTTCTCATCAGCCTGGATTTCTTCGAGCCCACCCAGTTTGGCGCCGGGTCTTGCCCCGAGGAGGCTTCTTGCTTCCCCGGGGCCGCCGGCGCACAGGACTAAGAATGGGTGCCCTCGCTGGCGCCACCCACCAGCACAGCATAGTGTGATTGCCAACGTTTTCGGCATGGGGCAGTGCTCTTGAAGGAGGGGGCAGATTAGGCCAGCTCCTTCTGGCTGTACTTGCTCTGCACGATGGTCCCAACCCGATGCCACGTTTTCGCTGGACACCAGAGTAAGCGCGTCAACTGAGGTAGCAGAGGTAGGAGAGATGGCAGTGGGTTTGGGGAGGATGCATGTTGTTGTTGCATGCAAGTAGTTGTTATTGGGTCGACAACAAACTTACCCTATACTAAATGATGCTTGGCCAGGTGGCTCTGTGGACAGAGGACTATCCCAGCTCCGCAAGCAAGATGCTCAAGAGGGATGGAGCTGGCAACCAAATCCTCCTGCCGAGATCTAAGCTATCGGTGAGCGGGGCCACGTTGGTGTGAATAGAATTCCGGAGAGTTGTGCTGATATTTATTGTGCGATGGGATTGGGGCGACAAGCTTAGGATTGTCCATCGAAGCTCCAGACCATGTACCTCCTTTCTCAACACTCCCAAATATTTTATGGGATTCCTCAAAACTCGGAGGGAGAATAATAATCATATCACTTTATGAGTTTCGTGTTGAAGCAGATGTGGGGCCCTGTTCGCCTTGATGGCCTCCTGTGAATGATTTTATGTCCGAAGGCCTCACAAGTGCTATGTGGCGTACATAGCACTGACTCTACTTTTAATCCACTTATGTACCGTACATTATATACACTACGTGCATTGTACACTACACTTCATATGTATATATGAATATATATCTATCCGAGTGTGAGGATGTATGCATACATATACACGATCTAAAACTCTATTTCATGCGGTGCATTTACAAAGTGTATTGGAACTTACTGATATCTCATTACTGTTATGGTTATTTGCTTGTCGATGAACATGCCAACCGCTGTTCATTTACATAAGTATCTACCTCGATTGTCGCGATGTAAAATCTCTTACGTATTGATTCTCCGAAATAAAATCTTGCGTGCTTTCACTTAGATGTATCCCTTTGTATACTCCCATTTATCAATCATCAAAGCGGACGCTCCGGCGGCATTGAATTAATTAATTCGCGAGGCACGGCATTGTCACGACGGTGAACCAACCAGAGAAATCGCTATCTAGGTCATAGAAAAGCTCCTAGAAAACTTGCAAAATCATGATGATGTCGCGAACTCGTGCACAGTATGGTATCTAAGACAAGCCTTATATCTCAAAGGGTGCAAGCGTAACTCTGGTGACAATATTACAAATTTTTGAATTTTTAGCACGCTGAGTACGCCAACAAATGCTAGCTCATACTTCCAACATTGAAAAAAATTATTGCCAGGAATTATGTTACTGCGCTACGAAGTACGCACACACAAGCAAGGCTCCAAACTCGCAGATAATGTATGTATAAATATCAAAAAACCAAAATTAACACTGCTGTTTTCGCGGTCTGAGTAAAGGTTCCAAGTTCCCTCTCCTGTTACGAAGGCAAAACAATAATGAGCGTCTGCTCTATTGTGACTCAGCGCCGCCCTATATGCTAGCTCCAGCCTAACTCAGCAGTCAGTATCACACCCTAGCCGTACTCGGTCACCAGTTCCAGAGCACAGTTCCAACTTCCGTACTCGGTCACCAACTGGAGTGTCACGATTGTGACCTCCAGCACAACTGCCGCGCGTTCGTCACCAGGACTACTGCTCCAAGTGTCACGACCCGGCTGCCATACCATGATAAGCCGCGGTTTGTGACAATGATACGCCATTGTAATGAGAAACTGTCCAATCAAGGGGGTTTATTCCCGTTCGGGAATAAGGGAATTCCTCATCGGACCTCCTATGCATGTTATCATTATTTTTTGGGCTAAAAATGATAAATGTAGGTATTCGTTATTTGTCCCGGTGTTGCAGGGACATCATTCTATTATGTCTTTTGGTTGATCCAACGAAACGAAATCTTTTCGTTATATACTGTACACTGAACGAAATGTCAGGTTGAGCTTTGTATGCAAACTGTAAACTGATTTATGAGGCCGAAGACGTTTCCATCTACACCTTTATCGATTGTCACGACACAACTCTGTGACCCGAAATGTACAAACCCGAATCTTTCATCATATCTCGATTCGTCATCAATTCCAATCTCGATCTTGAATCACGTTCGTTCCGTCAAAACCTGACACGATACCAGGCTGTCATACTGACACGATGTCATACTGTCATACTGCCATCGTGTCATACTGTCATACTTGCCATTTTCTCGGAACTTCTATATCTCTCTCTATCGAATCTTGACATGATATCAGACTGCCATACTGCCATACTGTCACGATGGCATACTGTCATCGTGTCATGCTGGCATGCTGGCATGCTGTCATACATGGCATTGTTATACATCGCTCACGTCTCAGTTCATACTATCAGCCATACGCATGACCCGTCACACTCGAGATATCACAGCCGTCGTGCCCACCGGCATAACTCCCCCCCTTAGGAGTGGATATACTCCGTGACCACTCCTAACATCAAAGGCAGGGCTGGCTATCTTCCATAATAGGCTCCTAATCACATTGCTCCGCATATTGTGCTTTAACTGCCGTCCCATCCGCTCACTGAAAGTCCCAGAAAGGCTTCCCCCCGGTCACGCTGCCAACGCTAACCTCGGGTTCCGCGCGATCCTTGACAGACAGTATCTAAGGCGGGTCTTCAGTCTTCAGTCGCTGCTTGCCATTGAACTTCAGGTGCTGAAACAACTGCCGAAGGAGCAGACGAGGGATAGGATACACTGTCGTCGCTGCTCCAGCACCTGGTTGACCAGGATGTGGACCTGATTGAACTGTATCTGGGTGTGTGCCAGAAGCCCATCTGCAGTCACAAGGGGTGGCCGCAGTACATCGCAGGAGGGGTGTGAGAGGAGAGCTGTTGGTCCATATACAAGTGGGTTTCGTATACCTCTTATCATACATGGAGTAGGTGCATACCAGGGGAATTGGAAGTTGCTGCATGAAAGGTCTCAGTCGCAGCGCGTTGGGGTAACGCCCTCTGGGGTTCTCAATGAACCAATGCGATGGTTGCAAGTATGAAATCACCTGCAGAGTACGCTGCACTATCGCATCTGCAGTCACCAGATCCGGGGGGGCGCCTGTGGTGCGAGCCTGGCTGTACTGAGTGCAAGGAGGACTAGCCCATATGACATCAAAATAACCTGGTGGATACTGTTGATAATTCCACTGTATGATGTCCATCACGTGAATGGGCTGCCAGGCTGCTACTGAGTCAAAAGTAATAGCTTCTGCCGAGGGGAAGCACCGTAGAAACTCTCGCTCCACCGAACCTGTGCCGCTGAACAATACCAATATGCGAGGTCCAAGTACTTTCAAGGCATCTGCTGGCAACTCCGTGACCAAGGCCAGTGTCCCATCCTCCAGAGTCTCACGGTGTTCCCAGGGTAGAGGGTATTCACTGTCACACTCTGAGGCCTCCAACAGTTCCAATTCATCACACGGGTTCGATATCAGCTGGGCAAAGCTGACCTGCCTGGGCTGCCCTCCGCCCTCGCTGCTCTCTGCGCCTTATTGCTTCATCGCGAACCTGCGAATCCATCTGTAACCTGGCTGCCTCGATCGAAGTCCCTTAACTGCTGAAGAGGTGCTCCACGCTCCAACTTGTCCCTGGTTCTCCACTGGTCATGGGCCTTGGTGTACCCAGTCCACCTCACTTTCCACTCATCTACCTCCTTATCCCGTACCACACGCACCCTGCGGGCTAGGATACGGTCCACATGTGCCTCTCGCTGTCCGTCAACCACCACCTCCTCGGGCATCGCGGGTGAGTCACGGGCAGCAAAAGTACCCTGACCACTGACGTAAGGCTTTAATCTATGCTGTACAAAGACATCGTGGATACGCCAATGGGGTGGGAGCTTCAGTCTGTATGCCACTGGTGCCCCTCTATCAGCGAGGTGCTCCGCGAGCTCCATCTGTGCATCACTGAAAAACCGCTCCACCACTGGCAAGGGTCCATGCCATTTCTTGCTCAGCTTCCTACAAAGAGAGCGGTCCATCACCTTCTCTATCAGGTGCTTGGCCTTTACCCCAGGGAACATATCAACCCCCTATGGCCGGTCTGTGGCCGTACGATGAGGGCTGTGGCCGAGGTTTGGCCGAGTGTGCTTTTGCTTGTTGGCCGAGACGAATTATGTAAAATTTTGAAAATTCCCCCGAAATTTTGCGATTTTTATGATATTGCCGTACTTAAGATTAAAATTTTGCGCCTGCGGCGGGCAATTTTAGATTTTGGCCGGGATGGCCGACACCTGGCCGATGGAAATTTTGAGTCTTGGCCGTACGACATAAAAGTTTGATATGTTCCCTGCTTTACCCACAGCATGTCGCCAACTGCGTACTGCCACTGTGCGTGGCGCTCATCAAATCGTTGCCGTTGCCGCTGCTGCGCCATCTCCAACAGCTGACGCGCGTCCCGCAACTGTGAAGAAAACTTTGCCGCGAGTTCATGAGCCGTGCCTACCCCCCCCAGTTCTTCGCACAGCGTCCAACTTAGCGGCCTCCAGGAACATGTCCAGCTGCGACAAGGGCGACACACCACAGCAAAGCTCAAAGGGGATAAAACAAGTGGACTCGCAGCGTGAATCATTGATGGCGAACTCCACGTTGGTGGCGTAGAGGTCCCAATCAGCGGCGTTGGCATCCACAAAAGAGCGAAGCATGTCCTCCACTACTCTATTGGTGCCCTCCGCCTGGCCATCCGAGCGTGGGTTGTAGGGCGTGGTGCGCGCCACCTTTACACCCATGAGCCTCATGAGCTCTTGCCAGAACGCGTCCTGAAAGCGGGGGTCGCGGTCCGAGACAATCTTCATAGGGGCCCCATGCAGCCGTCACACCGAATCAAAGTATATCAAGGTGTAGTTTACCGGAGGTCAACATTAGCATAAAAAAATTCAGATCTAGATCTCGAGGTATATGTGTTTTTAGTTGGTGCTTATTAAGTATGGTTAAGTATGGGAGATCGCGGAGCGGCATCGACCATAACTTCTTCATGCCTTAACCACTTGACTCCCCGAAGTGCATAATATGTTTACATAGGCTCAGCCAAACTATCTAACGCGTATGACGCGTGGGAGCGCTAGAGTATATGAGGAGCATTGAGCTCAAGCACGCACTTCTGGTCCTCAGATTGCTGCACTCATACCCACCAAACTCTTGCGCGTTGCTGTTACAGTTCAATAACAGCCGTGCCATATATCCGGTCGCTAAGACCTTGACAGTGGTTATGCTTTGTCGCTCAGGCGAGAACGAGAACATACTTGAGTGTGTACAGCATAGACACTTTAGATATACTGTATAACAGCGCGACGACGTTCGCACATATCGCCAATATCAGCGCAACGATATTCGCATACGACAGCATCGCATCAGCGACAATAATCGCGAACATAATATTGCAGCTGCGAATAATATAGCGCGCAGAAAAATAGCGGACGACTGACGCTCGATTTCACATACGCAGTATATCACGAAAATAACAGAGCGACGAGGTGTGTTCATAAAGTAATCGCACTGTTGTCCTGTTGACGAATTGTACAGATGCGCAGAAATCGCATCATAGTTGCAATATGCAGGAACGGGGCGCATATATGAATCATCAGTGCTCGTCACTCGTAACAAGAAAATGATTCAGACACAGTGCAGGCGCACGCATGAATGATGCAGTATAGCGCATGTACGCACGCATTAATGCAGTGCGCAGTCGCATTATACAACTGGTATACAGAATGATACTGCACATCTGCATCATGATCGTCATGCACACGTAAAATGGCGCATATGAATCATCAAATCTTGTCATTCGTAACGAGAAATTTGGCGCGCGAGCTGCAGTGTATTCGTATACATGAATGATGCGCACTATCGTATTGTACGACTGCATATTATACAGATATCAGCATCAGCGTGATTATGCCAGACGGCATCATCATGTTGCAGCGCGCATTTTATACTTCCAAATGGCACATGATTCACAGTGATGATTGTATAGTACAGAGTGCCTTCATAATCGGCAGGCGCATACCGAAATGCACATTATAACAATGTATACATGGATCTACATGCATTGCACACATCATATGTCAGTGTATTATGATTGAACAGCATTGCATAGTCATAAAATTCATGCACATGTATAACATGCACACCAGCCTGGTCACGATAGCGGTTGGTATACATTATAGCTGCACATACATATCATGACAGTGAAGTATATAGGTACTTGCAACGGATTATAAAGTAAGGACTCATCACGGTACGACCGTAAATCATCGTGTAGTCCTGTTGGTCGATTCGATGATGATGTTTCCGCGCCTAACCGACCATGGGCGTGTACCCCGTGGCACCGGGGGTTTATCCAGCAGTACACCTAGATTGCATTGCATATTTCATACATATGCAAAATCTTGATAGTCCTGTGTTATAGAAATATCCAGGCAGGATAAGATGCCGGCCATGGTTGTTAGACAGGAAGTAGCTCAGATGTTCCATGACAAAGGATTTAGGATTGGAATATCTGTTCTCCTGTTTATGATACAACCATGCTGGATACTCATCGGACCTACCTGTGAAAATCAACATGCTTATCATTTAGCATGATAGAGATACAGGATTACAAAAACTGAAATATAAGATATACATCATGTCATGTTACATGCTGTCCAGTGGTATACAGACCATACATACATGATTAAGTTAACGTAACTTGATATATTTCAGATGTGACTACATAAGAGGCGTGTCCCGGGGGCATCACCTCTTGATTGGCCTTGCACGATAGCTTGGATTCTCTCATCATTTGGCTTGCTTTGATTCACACATTTCATGGGTTGTGATGATTTGTAAATGGTTTCATCAAATCCATATTCTTTTAAGCTTATAGCAAATAATTGAAGAATCTTCATTTGTTCAACATTGTTGATATAGTAATTAGAGAGTATAATGTGGTATGACCATTTGGGTCTTTTAAGACAAACACTACCACTTATTTGGAAATTTGCATGAGGAAATTTTGCCACAATCAACTCTTTAATTTCCTCCAAGTTGATTTCATGATATGCATCAACATCAAAGAACACCTTAGCTTTTGCATTTGCTTGAACGAGTTCATAAATTCCCCAATTTTGTGTCAATGTCTTATTAAAATTGTTGACATGAATCTTAGAGTATAATCTTCCATGTCTTTGACTGTGTGAAGCAATAGGAATCGCATTTTCTTTTAAACTATCGAATACAAATCTTTGTGCACCACCGTCTTTGGAAATGCACTTAAGCCATGGTATTTTAAGGTAGGTCTTAATAGCAAGTTTGGTGGTATCGACATCTTTGAATTCAATTGGCATTATACACTTATAATATATAAAATATTTTAATTTTGAACGCGTTTTTCACACATTCTCATCCAAGGGTATATTTTCGACATGTACAAGTTTTTTCCCCAAGTAATATTGTCTCATTTTTTTTTATTGCGTGGTTCTTTGTGATTTTCATACCATGTTTTTTGATGTTTTCTATTTAAAGCCCTTGTTTCTTCTATGTGGGATTTTCGATATTTCATCTTGGCCCTCTGTTGAGCCTCGCTCAAAGCCATGTTGTTCTACTTATAATATATACACATGTTTTTTTCATAATTGTCAAACC
The DNA here is from genome assembly GCA_001247695.2 of Cymbomonas tetramitiformis. Classification (NCBI taxonomy): domain Eukaryota; kingdom Viridiplantae; phylum Chlorophyta; class Pyramimonadophyceae; order Pyramimonadales; family Pyramimonadaceae; genus Cymbomonas; species Cymbomonas tetramitiformis. Next base: position 59,317 of record LGRX02034074.1, read on the forward strand.
GCACAAAAATCCACCCTATAATATTTTTGGGAAATTTCGCCCTAAGATAATCATGGTTTTAAAAAGTCAAAAACGTGTGAATTTGTTACTTTATTAGATTATCTATAAGATTTGTGATTTTGTAACTATTTCACACGTTAAGACATCGTCTGGGTCATTCCTAAAGGCCTTTAAGTCTTGCAAGATATCCCATTTGACTCATGGACACCATAGACATTTTGCACAAAATATCGAAAAAATCGTTTTTTCCGGTTTTTAATGCCTCAAAAATCCTCCACGATATGCCCACTTGCATTACTTGATATATGCATTAATATTGGGTTTAATTATTTTTTATAATACCCCAAAGATCCCCTCTAAACTGCTAATTTAATTGTCCCAAAAAATTGCTGTCGAAACCCCCACTGCTGGGGTATGTGAGCCCTGAATTTCGACTCGATTAATGGGTCGGTCATCATCGCGATTGGCGTTCGATTGGCGTTCGATTGGCGTTCGATTGGCGTTCTATTGGCGTTCGATTTCCGAGCGATTGCCGAGCGATTGCCGAGCGATTCCCGTTCGATTATATCCCTGACAGATCTCCCCTCTTGGAAGTGTTGTGACCTCACAATATAGGGTGCATACCTTTTGTATATGTATTTGATGTCTTTGTTGTTGAGCTGGCCAGTCTTCTTACACCAGTGAGGCGTCCCTCAAGGTGTTTTAGGATATCGGGGGGAACTGAGTTCACTTTAAACCCTCACCTTACAATTCTTAGGATGTAGCCCCCCTGTCGCATTGCGTTTCGTATTTCAGAGTGACGTTGCGTTTTGCGTTTCGTATATCAGAGTGACGCTCAGGGAATCTCCCGAGGTTTACGTTACGGAGAGATTTTGCGCTTGCCGATCGTTTCTTGTTTCCACGGCTTATAGTGCATCCACCCTTCCTCCCCTCCTGGAACTGCTATGGAGGATCAATGGTCGAATGGAGGTTTGGTTTAATGCAGTCGGAGATCGCGCTGCTTAGAGATATCGGAGGGTCTCTCTATGAGTCCGCTTTAAATCCTCACCCAAATGCAAACTCCTTTTTTTGTCCAGTGTGTTGCGCTATTGCCGAAAGCCAGTTGGTCTTGTCGGCAAACCACACTAATGTGAATTTGTTTTAGCCATGTGTGTCAAGCACGACTCAGGATCACAACTCCGTCTACCTCAGAACATTCCGGCAGCTCAGAATGACTGGCCGTAAGAACCGAATGACAAACCACGGTCCGGCAAAAGCAGTATAGCAGCTTTAATTTATCCACAGATATTGCACTCGATTTTTTGCGTATCTGTGCAAGGGTATGATTTATACACAAGGCTCACTACACCTCAGCAAGGAAGGATCAATTTCCTGCTCCTACAACATAATGATACAACATTAAGTGCAGGGTATATAGATGATCGACATGTATTAGTATATATTACAAGAAGTAAGGGCAATAGGCTTAATATATTGTTTAGCCTTCATAGGCAGCTATCATGTCTGCTGCATTGGTCAGCTCTGTGGCTTTGACCCAGGTATCATGTTCAGGGCCGTAGCCTGCATATCGCACTAAATAGTACTTGACATCTCTAGTAATCTTATCTGAGCCACTTTAAGCTTATATATTTCAGATATATAAGCCTCAGGATGTATATACTGTCTATCACAGTATTATGTCTTTCACGACTCTTTAAGGTAATTTATCATCACACATGAAATCGAAAATGATCTGTTTCATGGTGTTTCTGTGAAGATATGTATATGGTCAATTCTCAGGGGTTTTACTGATTGAAACCCATGACCAAAATATAGCCTTATCTAAATATGCTTTTGTAGAAGATGTAGTTGCTCCAGCGATGGGAATGCGTGAACAGTGCTCAACAGTGATCAACTGTTATTTGAGCACTGTATACTGCCTTCGGGTCTGGAGATATTCTCCATCCAGCCCTGCAGCAGGTTGTTTGATCCTGTCCCTTATGCATCGCCTGCTGGATGTGACACACCGTGTGTCACTTCCTGTTATCTGTACTAGTACTCCGTACAGTACGGGTGTCACAGGTTTAGGGTTTCCGGCATAAAGCCGAGACTAACTTATGTTTTATCTACACTCTTGCAAACCGAAAGTGAAAGCATTCTGACCGTAACACAATATATAGTCGTAGCTATATATCTCACAGGTTATGGTGCGCCAGGCACCTTCCACTACTTTTGGTAGCATGATTGGCTAAACGCCTCCGCTTGGTGGGGCGTTGGGGGCCCCATTTGATGGTTGCGCTATGAGGACTCGCGGTTGAGGCACGCGTCGTTACGGAGTAATTGTGTTTATCGCTGCAGCGTACCCTACGTGATTTTCTGGATGTCCACAGGATTTTCGTTTTGACTGGAATTGATCACTCCTTGTCGCGGACTTCTTGCGCAACGTGTTCTTCGACTTCCACATTTCTACAATTGGGATTTCACAGTTACGGACGTTTTGACTGCTTTTGCCATCACCATTTCCGCGAGTTCCTCCTCTCCGCGCCGTCGCCACCTTACCCCGACGTACCCACCTATAGGATTTTTATCATGAGTGTTTCTTCGCACGCTACGCCTCCCATGGGGGCTCACAACCGAATTCGTCTAGACACAATTTTTCCCGAGACGTTGGGATGCGCTATCGGCCGACACCTGCATCTCCAGCAGCGACTTTGACGGCCCCTGAGCGGACACGTGCCGTGGCCGTCCAGAATTCGTCGTGGGACGTGGATTTGATCAAGAGGACGTCTCGAGACGCTCTTGGCTCCAAGGATGCGTCATTTCGAGGTGACGAATCGGACCGCAATGTACTATGGACATCGTTGGTGACGTCTTTACAGTCGGCGTTTGAGCTGAAGGACGCCGCCAACAACACCCTCTTCGACTTGGCGGATGCCACCAAGGAAGTCAACAACGTCTACAACGCCATCCTCTTTACGACGTTGGCATCTTTGACCAAACCGCACTCACCCGCGAGGCGTTGGGTGGACGCTTCTGGACGTGCTTCCCCGCGGGATGGGAAGCGGGCCTTGCTTGAAGTTACGAAGCGGCTCCTTCCTCGTGTTCTCCGACCCCTTGGGAACTACGAAGAGTTATGTGCTATCTACTTCGACTCCAAGCTCGACCCCGACCCGCTAATTCAAGATTTTGACGCCTGCTTGACCGCCATCTGCAACGCAGCCTCTGGTCCGCTCGACGACATGGTGGCCAAGAAGCAACTACTCGCGTCCCTCGACCCCATCATGTACGACAAGGTCACGACTCCGCTTCGGCTCGACGTGGACTTGGCCAAGGTCGACCTCGAGGACATCTACGCCCACATCTTCGAGATTTGGGAGAGCGAGAACGGTGTTGGCCGCGCGAAGCAGCCTAAGCCGTCACCTCCGACTTCCCCGACTATGCTTTACTCTGGTGGAATTGACGTGAAGAGCCTCATCATGGAGTTCGAGAAGCAATTGGAGGCCGCCGCCTCGACTCTCGTAACGCTGAAGGACTCAATCGCGAAGGACGACGAGCCTCTTTCTGGATTCGCTGACTCTCACCGCCACCGCCAGCAGCCTGACGGTAAGCGGGGTGTCTCCTTTCCGCCCTCACGTTGGCGGGATGAACGCAACAGGAGGGACGACGGGAAGTTCCATGGACGGAGCAATCGTGTTGGAGGCTATGGCGCACGAAAGAGCTTCCGCTTCGCCGCAAGCCCACTCAAGACCGACGGGAATTGGAGTCAGAACCACTACAAGAAGAACTCCGCCCACAACATCTCGTTCCACGTGGCCTCCTCCGCCTTCGTCCCTGAGTGCGCGCGTTGTCCACCTGGACACTTCCACGACACCGCGAATTGCCCCACGGACGACATGGCATGCGCGGAGTGCGACTTGGTGACTGCCGACGAGAACGACGAGATTGTGTCCGCGTTCCAGACCGCCTTCGACGCCCAGGACGACGCCACCTTCGCTCGACTTTGTGGGCAACATGATCAACCCGTTGTTCGTCACGACGAGGAGCCCTTTACCTTCGCCGACGACAACAACATCGGCCTTCGGGCGCAGTACGCAGGCTTAATTCCTTCTCCGCCCTCTCTCCTTGCTACCCGCGTGCACGAGGCGCGCACGGCTCTCCGTGAGCTGAAGCAGGTAGCCGGTGGTGTTGAGTTGGCTCCGCAGCATTTTCCCATGGTTCATTTCGGCACGGCCGCGCCCGCCGTGATCGACGAGAGCGTCGCGGAGCCTGAATCGCAAGTGACGGCCGAGAGCGACGAGAACGCGCTAATCTTCCCGAAGCAGTTCGTCGACAACGAACCCCCCTTCGAGCAGTCCTTTATGGACGGCATGTCTGTGAAATTGGGCTTCTTCGAGCCCGAGCCGCAGGTTTCAATTCAATCCTTCAGCCCCCTGCCTCCGTACATTTCTTCCGCGCATGATTCGGCTAGCGTCGCTGACTCAGAATCTGGCGACGAGGGATTACATGTGGACGCACCGCCACCCACTCCACGGGTTGGTGGTGTCCGGGCACCGTCAATTGGCAGTCTCCTCACGGCAGCAGCACTGCCGGCTCTGTTCATGTGTGTTAGCATGGCTTTGCTCGACACCGTCACCGCCTCTGCACTTTGTGGCGTGGAGATTGCTCCACGGGCGGTGGTGTCCGGGCAGTACTTCGATTGTCAGAATTGCGCAATGGACTTCTTCCCTGACTCCGCCTTTCTGGACTCTGGACCCGCTGACCCCGACGACAACTTCAATCTGGACTCTGGTTCTCTGGGCTTTGACACATTTGACTTCTTCAATCTGAACTTTGAGATTGACAACAGCAACTTCAACAGTGAACTCTACTTTGTAGACCGCTTTCAAAGTGGCTAGAGTTGTTTTGTGACTGCTAGTAGCTTGCTAGATCAGTATTGGGCCAAGATGCCTACCTGTGTGCACAGCTAGCTAGAGATTTGGGACCGCCCTGGCCAAGAGCACAGGCCCCCTCTAGAATTGTTTCCACCGCTTGAGATGGTGTGTTTTCAGACTGCAACAACCCTGCTCCACCCTAACTCTTCCTCCGTAATAGTCCAGGGTGGTGTGCTGGATGTGACACACCGTGTGTCACTTCCTGTTATCTGTACTAGTACTCCGTACAGTACGGGTGTCGCAGGTTTAGGGTTTCCGGCATAAAGCCGAGACTAACTTATGTTTTATCTACACTCTTGCAAACCGAAAGTGAAAGCATTCTGACCGTAACACAATATATAGTCGTAGCTATATATCTCACATCGCCATCACTGACAGTCCACACGCACATGTGTGTGTGGCTGGTATGTATGCATTAGACGTGTGATATATATATATATTGTCTGCACACTTACATTAATCATTTACACTTACTGATTGAGTGTAATGTCAATATATATATATATATATATATACATATGAAATAAGTACTGTGGTGAATATTTTCATGTATACTTACTGTGTGTGTGTATGTTACACTCACTGTTGGTTCACACATATCCACATACATATATCTTTGCTCTGTGTGTGTGTGTGTGTGTGTGCTGATTGAGTGCACACATCTGGAATGAGTATGCTTGTTGTGTGTGTGTGTACTTACTGATTGAGTGCACACATCTGGAATGAGTATACTTGTTGTGTGTGTGTGTACTTACTGATTGAGTGCACACATCTGAAATAAATTGATATAAGTTAAGTTAGGTTAACTTAATCATGCATGTGTGTCTGTATACCACTGAACAGCATGTAACAAGCATGATATATATATCAAATATTTTAGTATATTGTAATCTCGTATCTCATCATTATGGATGTAGGAGTCTACACCTTGACTTCTTCTCTTCTTTACGGTTTCGGACTTATACTATTCTACACTTATTAAACGACCGCACGAGGTATGATTACGTTAGGTCAACTACACGACTTCGGTTTCGTAAATCTTAATAGTTATGCTTTTGCTTTCAAGTGTATGCTTTCAATACACAATATACAGCGGATACGGCTCTTTACTTTTATGTTACAATTCTCAGTTCAGTTCATCTCTCCGAAACGGGTTACACTTAGAGTTCTTATACATTCAGGAACTCTTTCCATAACTCAACTGTACTGAGTACTCCGTACAACAGGCTAGGCACCTCACATCAACATCATTCTGATCGGTCCTACTGTACTCCGTACTGAGTACTCCTGCGTTTTATACTTAGCCGTTTTTCTTGCTCTTGTGCTTGCCTCCTAGCACAACTCCCCCCCCCTTAGGGAAGGTCACGTCCACGCTGACCACGTCGGACCAGTAAAGTTTTTATACAGATCTTCTACTGTTGCTCTGAATGATTATACAGGTCTCAGCCGCCTGTTGTCTGGGATGACATTACACTTCCCAAGACACACCGCAATAAGGAGATCGACCTCTTAAGCACAAGGGTCGGCCTCTCACCGGTCTGCCATCTGCACTACCAGGCTCCCCCAAGGCTCAAGGTTTCACATCCATTACCACGCTCAAGGTTTTAAACCTCCCAACACGGTACACTTACAGGGGATGACAATAGGTTTGCCAATTACCTGACAGTTCTCGGGATGCCGGCCCGGAGGAAAGGTTTTAAACCTTCACCGCCTCCTCGGAGTGCTAGAGCTTTTACCCAGATCTCCAACTGCTGCCCGGTCGTGCCAGGTCCGGAGCCAATGCTCTCGTGAAATGGATTATACAGATTTCCACCTGTTGCCTGGTCGCGCCGAGGCTAGAGCCACTGCTCGCTTGGATAGATTACCCAGGTTCTCACCTGCCGCTTGGTCATACCAAGGCTTAGAGCCACTGCTCAAATGGATTATACAGATTTCCACCTGTTGCCTGGCTGTGCCGAGGCTAGAGCCAATGCTCTCTCGGATGGATTACCCAGGTTCTCACCTGCCGCCTGGTCTCGCCAAGGCTGGAGCCACCGCTCTTCCCGACGCTCCCCAACGCTCTCAATCGCTAAGACCACTCGCGTCAGATTCCCATCCGCCCTCAGGTATGATCGTCACCTCAGCTCGCACTCCCGCTAACGCTATCGGTTCCGGCTCAAACTCGGGCGGGTCACTCTCAACAACAGCTGACTGGACTAAAACGCTCATCTCGCTCAGATCCTCCCTGACAAGCAGTTCAGACAGGAACGCATGCACCTCTTCATGTAGGGTCAGGTTGTGGAAAAGCTGTTTTAACAGTGCTGACGGGATCCCATACAAATTCTCTCGCGCTCCCATGCCCTTCGCGAACACACCTCCGGCTCTCATCGCGCGCCCTCCTTGCGCTACTTTCTCGTGCCTACCGTGCTGCCGGAAGAACTCGCAAGGCGTATCGGAATCGCACACTCGCAAGGGTGTGCGCAACGGAACGTTGGTCCAGATGTGCGTGGGCTTCCTGTATGCGGTCCCGTATTTGCAGTACGTGACGAGGTGCGGAGCTGGTAGATTGCTCATGCAGCGACGCGTGTGCAACCCGTGGGGCTCTCTTCCCCTCGGGTTCTCAATGAAGTATGCTTCGGGCCTCAAGTACCGGATGATCTCCAATGTCCTACGAACTCGCCTGTCCGCAGCACGCAAATCTCGGATGCCTACCGTCTTCGCTTGGCTGTACTCTGTGCAAGGTGGGCTAGCCCAGACTACGTCGAAGTGTCCTGGTCTGAACTGTCGGTAGTCCCATCGCATGATATCCTCGCAATGTGTGGGGCCCCACTTGGGCTGAATGTCTACAGCAACTACTTCGCTGTTGGGAAATTGCTTAGTGAACTGCCTCTCGACTGACCCGGTCCCACAAAACAATACAAGAATCTTAGACTGGCCGACTGGCTCCTTCTCAAGTGCTGCGGCTCCGTTGACTGGCGGCAGGGTGCTCTGAGCAGATACTCTCGCGAAAGTTCCTACTTCCTCATCAAACCTCTCCTCTGGCACCCATGGCATTGCTCCGTCTACCTTGAGCTCCTCCGATAGCGTGGTCCATACCGCTCCTGCGGACTCGTCGCGTCTCTTACGGACCCTAAGCTTCTCTCGCTCCACTCTCTTAGCCTCGATCCTCTCAAACTCCAACAACGCTCGGTTGGGAACACCGGGCCTGCCGGCTCCGTCCCACTCCAGATCCTCTCGGGTCTTCCACTCGTTCTCACTGCGGGGCATTCCTGTCCACTTGACCAGGTACTCTGTCCACCTCCTGCCCTGGCGCTGGCGCGTGCGCGAACGCTCCACCCTCTCGACGTGGGTTTCCTTGCGCCCGCTGACGTCCAACGGAGGAGGGGGAATCTCCTTAGCTCTCTCAACGAAGCGGCTGCCCGACTCTACTGGCGAAAGCCGGTCCACGGTAAACACATCGTGCACTTTCCACTGCTTAGGCGTCTGCAACCTATAGGCCGATGGTGCGCCTCTATCGCTCGCGGGAAGGGCCATCTGCCTGTCGCTGTGAAAGACTTCCAGCACCCGAAGGGGCCCAAGGCGCTTCTTAAGCAATTTCTTGTGCAACCCGCGGTCGCCCGGCTGGGTGAGGTGCGTGGCATCCACCCAAACCTCATCGCCTACTGCGTAACTCCTGGACCTGTGACGCGCGTCGTACTGGGCGATCTGTTGCTGCTGAGCTAAGAGCAGCTTCTCCCTAGCGAGCTGCAACTGGCGAACAAATTGGCGGGCTGTCTCGTGGGCTGTACCCTTTTTTACTGCTGCGCCCCTCCCCCCCTTAGCTCGGCCTCTCCGTGATGCAAGTGCTGCCTCCACGAAGAAGTCCAGCTGAGAGGCCGGAGCGTGACCATACGTCAGTTCAAAAGGGGTGAATCCCGTGACGGCGGAACGAGAGTCATTAATGGCGTACTCGACCGGGGTACACCATAAATCCCAATCGTGCTGGTTGGCGTCGACATACGCGCGCAACATGCGTTCGACCGTGTGGTTTGTGTGCTCTGCCTGCCCATCACCTTGTGGGTGGTACGGCGTGGTAGAGGCAACCTGGACTCCCATCAACCGATGTAGCTCGAGATGCATCTCATCCCTGAAGCGGGAGTCCCGATCACAGACGATCTTCATGGGAGCGCCGTGCAAACGCCACACTTGGTCGAAATACATGCGCGCGATCTGTGCAGCTGAGCTGTCAGCGTAAAGCATGGGGACTACGTGCACCATCTTGGACAACTTGTCCGTGAAGGTAGCAAACGCGTCGTACCCTCGCTCTGTGCGGGGCAGCCCAGTGACGAAGTCGATACTAACCACTTGCCACAGTCTTACTGGGACTTGCAGGGGGTTAAGCTGACCGTCTGGATACCCGTTGCGTGGCCGGGTCTGTTGGCACACAACGCAGGATTTGCACCAGTCGGTGACATCCTTGCTCATGCGTGGCCACCAAAAGCGACGGGATACCCTGTCCAGTGTCTTATCCCTTCCTGTGTGCCCTGCTGCTGGGGACTCGTGTGCTTCGCGCATCACCAGCTCTCTGAGGGGGGAATCCTGAGCTAGCACTAGCTGATACCGCCCTTCTGCCACTCGCCATATCATGTCGTCTACCATGCGAAATGTGTCTGTCCTCTGATGTGGGGCTGCGATCAGTTCCTCCTTCAACGAGCTGAGGTACTGGCTGCGTTCGTATTCCGCTTGCAAGGCGCGGACGAACTCATCAGCCTTCAGTGGGCCTGATGCTGCCCTGGCCCTTGCTGCAACCCCTGTAGTGACTAAAGGCTCGTCGGGTTCTGCCTCACTGTCCTTTCGCGCAGGCGGCGCTCGGGGCTTTGCCCTGCTGGCTGCTGGGGCCCACACCAGAAGGACCGGCCAGCGCAGCGGGGGTCGACCTCCATCAGGGGACTCGAAGAGGTGGTTGGGACGACCTTTTTCGTCCTTCGTGTCAAAGACTTTGACCGGATGAAGCCCATACTTGGGGTGAATCAACCGCCTCCAGGGGGCGTCATAGTCTGGCAGAAGGAACATCGCCGAGGTGTTTTCCGGATCGGCGCGCCACTCAGCAAGGAAATGCCGAAGAATTCTTTCTATCAAGTCTGAATCCTTCGTGTAAGGGGGGTTGCACCAAACGTGTTTCCCGCGCCACTTTTCCTTCAAGCAATCGGTCCAATAGGTGTCAACCTGCCGGTTAACGCCCATGGAGTCGCAACACGCGTCAACGTCAAACACCCCGTACTGGGCCGCTATCTCCTCAAAGCGCTCCCTGATCAGCTTCCAGTCCTGGCGATCTACGACCTGGTCGTAGTGGGAGCTACTTTCTGGGGGCTTAACGGGCTCAGGTACCTTTCCGGCTGCCTTTGGATGACTCTGGGCCTCAGGGTGGGGGAACTTCGGGTGACTCTGGACTTCTGCTGTGGCCTGTTCCCTAGCTCGGTCTGCTCTGGTCATGACTGCTAGCGATTCGGCATCCCTCAAGGATTTCTCGCCTACTGCTAGGGTGGCAGCTGCGTCCAGCCAAAGGGCCGGCGACTCTACCCACGTGAGCCCATTCAGATGGGTGAGCTCACCAATGACCGGTGCTGGACTGGTGGGAGGGAAGGACTCGTCCTCGGAATCACTATACTCGAAGGTGGCGCCTAAGACAGATGTGGGATCCTCGTCCCCTTCGCATCTCTTGCCTTTCGGCTCAGAGTACTCGGGTCCATCAGATCCATCGGTGGTGCGATCCACTGCCCCGAGGACAGAGGTAGGATCCTCGTCCTCTTCGGACCCCTTGCCTGCCGGTGCGGAGTCTCTGGGCCCATCCGTGGCGCGATCCACAATCCCTTTTTCCTTCAACCCTTCTCTGGCTGACATTTCCTGATAGTCTGGTCGCCGGGACTGCGCGTCTGGTACTACTAAACAGCGCCCTGGCACGTGCTCCATCTGATGGACTCCTACCTCTACCAAGTCCTCGTACCAGCGAGCCTGACGTCGGCTGAGCTCCCTAGCTGGGGCGAAGAGCCACTGAAGGGGTTTATGGTCTCCCATGAGCTTAAATGATGTGAAAATCAGATAATGTCTCCAGGTGACCGTGGTGCAGTGATGGATGGCACAAAGCTCCCGTTCCCCAGCGTGATAGTTCTGCTCTGCGCTGGAGAACTGCCGGCTTTCAAAGGCCAAGGGCTGTAAGCCTCGTCCCTGATCCTGCATGAGTACACCCCCTAGTGCTACTCCACTGGCATCTGTCTGCACAAAGAAGGGTCTGGAACCGTCTGCTGCACCCTTTTGATCGGGTAGGGCCAAGGCTGGGGAGGAGATCAAGGCAGTTTTTAGCTGTTTAAATGCTGCCTTTTCATTCTCGCCCCAGGTCCAGTCCACGCCGGATTTGGTGAGGCGGGTCAACGGGTACGCGATATCTGCGAAGTTCTGGATGTACCTCCGGTAGAAGCCACACATGCCCAGAAACTGTCGCACGTGTGTGACAGTTTCTAGGTCTGGCCAATCGCGTACCGACGCAACCTTATCCTGCTGTGGACGACATCCATCCCGATCCACCACATGCCCTAGGAACCGGACTGATCGCTTGCACAATTTGACTTTCGACTTTTTGAGGTAGACGGAATTCTTTCGACATGCCTCCAGGACCTGGCGGAGGTGGTCGAGGTGTACCTCATGGGCGCTCTTACCCGGAACCTCAGCCGAGAAAATCATGATGTCATCTACAAATACTCTGCAAAAGGGTAGGTGCCCGAGGTACTGTTGCATCATCCTTTGCCAGGTACTTGGGGAGTTTGACAATCCCATAGGCATGACCAACCACTCGTACGCTCCAAAGTGCGTAGTCATTGCGGTTTTCTCCACGTCCTCTGCTTTCATAGGGACCTGCCAAAATCCCCAAAGGGCATCCATCGTAGAGAAGACGGTAGCCCCTTGTAGGTCATCTAAGAGACTCTGGACATCCGGGAGGGGGTACTTGTCCTTGACTGTGATCTCATTGATCTGTCTGTAGTCAATGACTAGACGCAACTCCTTGGGATTACTCGGCTTGGGGACCATCAGCACAGGGCAGCCCCACGGAGAGGCCGAGGGTCGTATGTACCCTTTGGCTAAGAGCTCATCTAGCTGTTGCCGGAGTTGCCGCAACTCCTCCTGCGACAACTTGTACCCTCGCCGGTGCAAGGCGTTCCCACTCCAATCTGGCCTGAGCCGGATGCCGGACTTGAATTCCCTTGACTGGACTGATTCCGGCAGCTCTGTGCAAATGACATCTGCGAACTCCTTTTCCAGGTCCCTAAGCTGCTGCCAGATTTCCGGCGACACCGTCTCGTCTATCTCGTCCTCCGGCGGTTCCGGGGAGGCCTGAGCAGTCTGTGGGGCTGGCGGCGAGGTAGTACTTGGCGGGGCGGCCGGTACCGGCGGGTCTGTGGTCTGCGGAGCTGGCGGCGGGGTAGTGTCTGGCGGCACGACTGGTGCCGAGGCTCGCGACTTCTGACTCTGAGGACTCGGGGCAGTGGGGACTTTTGGTCCCGGCGGCTGCTCGGTGGAGGGGCCACTTTCAGCACCAGGCTGACCGACTGCTGCGACCTGGTCACGCCAACGCACTCGCTTACGCCGTGCTCGGGGTCGTCGCTCCGCGACCAGACCCCGGCCCTGCTGGAGCGCCGCGGCTGCCTGCGCGTGCCAGGTGGGTGGCTTCCCGGCCGCGTGATCCTCTATCGCCTGTCTACGCACCGCTGGCGGAAGCAACGCAAATGCTCCGTTCGCCTCCTGTTTGCTAGCGAAAAAGCTGAGAGGGTCAGGGTGATCCCCGGCCTCGTCGACCGTACTCGCAAATCCCTGTGGCCTAATATCCTCGACCACCGCCCCTACTCTCTGCAAATGACACGCTCCTTCCACGTCACTATAGCCGGACTCGGAACTGTCCGAGACCAACCCTCCCGGCCCCTCAGACTCCTCAGCTCCGTCCGGCACCGTCGCGCTGGGACGCACGCTGACTTCACTATCCTCGGACCCGGAGGAGGGCTCTGACGCTAGGCCTGCTACAACATCGTTGGGGGAATCTTCGTCGGAGTCTCCCCCCCCCTTGTTGCAGGCCAACGCGCCAAAAGTCCCATCGGGGCCGAGGTAGACGACGAAAGCTTGCTCCTCTCTGTTTCGGAGGGTCCGCAGGTCCCGGCGAGCTCGACGTTGGCTCAAAAGGACTCCCTGTACCAGTGCCATTGCCGTGTCCTTGGACCGACTGGGGTCCGGTGACCCCGGCGAACAGCCGGTGATGACGACCTCTTCCCTGCCCTTGGTGAACCGGACCGAACCCCAGTTCTTATAATCCAGCGTAACCGGGGAAAGGTTCGCCAGCCAAGGACCTCCCAGGATGACATCCACCTTGAGGTCGAGTGGCATTACCCGAAGCTCAACCTGCTGGCCGTAAGACCCCTTCGACGTCTCAGCAAGGAGCTTGGGCCTGATGCAGGAATTAGCATCATATGTGGTGCCGTCAGCCACTCGAACCCGCATGGCTTGCTCGTGGCGCACCGGCTTGACGCCGGAGAGCCTCTGCAGTGTACTCTTTGCGATGATATTGGTGGATGCTCCCGAATCCACTAACACCTTGACTCTGACGCCCGCAATCCAGGCCCAAAACAGCAACAACGTCGGTGTGCGACTGTGCCTGTCGAAACTCCTCGGGCGCGCTCCCATCGAGGACACCGCTGCCAGGGACTCACACCAGCTCGGACTGATATCGCCGTCCTGCATTATGCAGTCCAGGCGGGTGACTGACGTTTCTGCGTCGGAGTCACAGTCCGGGAGGCAGTAAGTACACGCGTCCGCTAGCAGGCCGATGGCGACTGCTTTCTGAACTGCACTGCGCTCCGGGAAGTCTGGGGGGGACACCGCGACTTGGACTGACGCTGCAGCCAGTTTAGCCGCTATGTGCTTTCTGACTTGCTCGTCCCGGTGCATCAGCTCATTGTCTTGCTGAAGTTCCCTATTCTCCCTTTCCAACTCCTCCTTTACGAAGGCGTGGAAGTCCGCATGGCGTTCTGTTGAGGTAGAAGCCGGGTCCCTACCCTCCAACTCGTACCTGCGCTGCAATCGAGAGGTTCGAAGCGCCTTGTCTTCAGGAGTCAGCCATGGTCTGCGTTTCGGGCCCAAAGCCTGGCGAGCCCTGCTTCGGGTCAACCACGGCCGACTGGGCTTTGAAGTTCTCTCTGGTGGTGAGAGTTCTTCTCCCTCGGCAGGCTTGGGCTTGGCAACGCGAACAAACCGTCCGAACTCCTGATCCAAGATGGCTTTGCGTCGGCGATTGAACTCGCGCACCCTGACGAGCCGCTTCAAGCGCTTATCTAACTCTTCTCGATTCAACTGGGGCTTACTAGTCGTGGGTCCAAGCTTCTGGCTCATCCGCCTTTGCCCTGCCCTCCAAAGCGCAAGGGACTTGACCGGCCGGACCTCCGACTCTTCCAGCTTTAGATACCTTTCTAGCGCCCTGATGGCGGAACGCAGGCGAGCACTTGGCTGCTGGGCCTGAAAGGCTTTCCTAACTCTGGGGGGTAAACGCTGAGCTCTGAACTTCCAGTGCCCGCGAACTCTCGCAACATCCGACCCCTGGTTCTCCAGGTGCTGTTGGTAGACTGCCCGTGGCTCAACTGTGTGGCTCGACCGGTTTTTACCCCGGGTGTCCGCACCGGTGATCCAACAGAGCAGCTCCCACGGCTCCTCGGGACGCGGAACTGAGGCGGTTGCTGGGGTTCTGGCGGACTTCCAGAAGTTTGCCTGCTCTCTTTGGACGCGCTGCTCGACCTGTTCCCGCTCAGGAGGCTCTGGGCTTTCCGTGCGGGTGGCGGCTAGCATGTCTAAACCTTCCTGCTCATACCTCTCGACTCGACTCTGGCTCTTGAGGTGGCGCCTGGCGCTGCCACTAAGGTGTCTCCCACACCTTCTCCACCTATCACGCAGCACCTGCATCGCTGTGGACGCCGGCGCGGGGCCCTTTTGTCCCCCTGACCCCGCAGTGACGGGGCCCGCGCCCTTTACTGCGGGGAGGACGCCCCGGGCTGGGGAGCGTCCTCCTGGACAAAATCCAAACCGATGGCAGCCAAAGCTTCCTCCACCGACTCGTCCCCTATCAACGCCAGGGTGTCCTCCAGGAGGCACTTGGCCCACTCCTTCGGGCGCTGGCTCGCCTGCGGACAGTCGCGGGCATAATGGTCCATGCTCTTGCACAGACGGCAGCCCTCGTACTCTGGGGAGCCGAGTCGTTGCCCTGTGGGTGTCGGAGCGCCAGCGGATGTCGCCATGGCTAGCAGCTCCTCCGTGACATCTACGTGGGCCAGCAGCTGGACCGAGCGGCTCGTCTTATCCTGGCTCTGCCGCAACTCCCGCTCAGCCTCTATGGCCCAAGTCAGGAGTTCGTGGCGGCCTTTACTGGCCGTCCGGCTCAGAGTCAGGACCGAAGCGCCTTTCCTCTCGGCTATAAGGAAGACCTTCCTCCTTATCTCCGGTATCAATCCCGTAAGGAATATCTCCAGCAGCTCCTCTTCCGGCACCGGAGAGGTGAGCTCGTGGGCAGCCAGCATGCTCACGATGTCGTGAGCAAGGTGCACCCCGTCCCAGAACTCGCGGACCGTGCGAGTCTGTCTGTCCTGACTTTGACGCACGCGACGCAGGAACGGACCGATCGACGCCATTTCCCCCTTGTCGGGCATCACCAGCTGCGCCAAGGGAACCACTATGACGTCCAGGGTGAGGTTCTTACCTTCCCGAGCCTCCGTCAACACCGAAGAAAGCTCGCGGTACTCGGAGCTGAGTTTGCCGAAGCAGTGTCTGGCCACTTCTGACAGCAGGGAGTGGTCCGACAACACCTTCTCCTCACCCCCGCTCTCTAGTGGTCCCAGACGCGCCATCTCCATGGCGTAGCGCACCGGCTCCAGTTCCCGAACCTCCCTGACCTGCCGAACAAATCGGAGGAGCCGACCAAAGACGTGGGACGACCCCTCCACCTCTGTGTGGTATTTGTCCACTGCCTTCTCCATGGCTCTGGTGGCCTCCTTGAGAGCGTGCTGCTCGTCCTTACGACTGTAATGGCTCCGGGGCTCCCTGTAACGAGAGGAAGACGAGAAGGTGAACTGGCTGTCGCCATCCCCGTCTTCGCCATCGCCGCCAGGGTCCTCGCCCGGACTCCCCGGGCCTCCCGGCCCTCCAGGGTCACCGCTCCCCGAGCCATCCAGGACCACCATGACTGCTGGCACCGGGCATCTCCGAAAGCTCGTTTGGCTCCGAGTGCTCCAGTTGAGGGACCATCCCCCCCCCGTCTCCCGGTGTGTCTGCCGCCGTAGGAAGCGGAGGTGGCATCACAGCCGGAAAGTGGTCGAAAGCACCGGGCCACACGTCCGCGGCGCAAAACCCACACACCGGCAGGTACACCTTTTTCATGAACGCCACCACACTTTTCTTAGCGCTTGCCTGACACGCCCACATACGCACCGGGCTCTCCTCGTGCCCGCACCCACAGCGAGCGCAGCTCTCTGCGACGGACGCCAAGGCTGTCGTGAGACTGTGAATCACCTGGGCCCCGAGGACCCTGTCCTCGTCCGAGATCCTTGCCTTCAGGCACTGCCTGATCTGGTTGGTAGGGTGTAAGCACCCGGCGACCTGACCAAGGGTGCGATACCTACGAGCAGCGTCGTAAAACAGGCGCTGGGCTTCGATCCCCGAGTTGGCATACCCGACCACGTGTTTCCGGAGGGCGTCGCAGACCTGTATAGGAAGGGAAATAAAGTCCCATGAGTGCGGCGGAGACGCTGTCACGCCCGCGCGCGACTCCTCCGGAGGGCTTTGAACGCCCCGGTTCTCGACGTCACAGGTGACGACGGAAGTCGGCTCTACCAGCTCATGTCCCTCTCGGGAGATGGGCGTCTCCTGAACCGGACTCGACGCTGCCGCTGAGGGCCCCCGAGCGTCTGACTCCACGGGCCCTGGGGGCGAGGCCTGAACCAGGGCGAGCCTTTGGACTTGTGACTCTATGACCGCCTGCAGCCTCTCCTCCAGCTGGGCCTCAGCTGCCGCTCGCCGCTCCTCAGCGGCTACCTGCTGAGCGACGCTCTCGTCGACAGCCAACTGCCTGGCAGTCTCCCGGGCTTCTGCGGCCAGCCGGTCTGCAGCCCAGCGCTCTTCGACAGCGCGTCGCTCGGAGACCCTGCGTTCCTCGGCAACGCGCTGATCGGAGATCCTGCGCTCCTCGGCAGCTCTTTGACTCTCTTGGAGTTGCCGAGACAGCTGTTCCAGGCGAGCCTCGGCAGCCGCCTCCCGAGCTTGCGACTCCTTCTGCCAGGCTTCCTTCAGCTCTTGCAGGTCCTGACTGTTCCTGCTCGAAGTGGACTCCGGGGACGACGACGTGTTCCCTGAGGAAGTCGGACCGGGGTGCGGGGCCGATGGTGCTCGACTGGGCTTCCGGGTGCGAGGCACCGGGCGACTGGGGCCGCTCGGCTTAGGCGCCTGAGTCCTGGGCCTCGGACGTTCCGCGGGATGCTCTTCCTCCGATGAGGACGAGAGGGGAGCAAACCGGTTCGACCAGTTCCCACCGGGGGCTGCGGAACTCGGAGGTGCTGCACCTGACTTCCTAAGACCCCTGTGTGACTTCCGGGTGCAGCCGCTCATTCTGACGGCCGCGACGACCGCTCTCCTTACCTCCTGGAGGTCCGCCCCTTGGCGTACCAGCTCCCCTGGTCTGCCGGCGTTGATGGCAAAGACAGAGAATCTACACCTCCCAAGGGAGTTGTGAGGGTCCTCGCGCTTTTGCTGCATCAACACCCTGGACTCGGAGACTGACTGCTGGTGGATCTCCAGGCGATAAGCGCCGTCCTCGGAGAGCCCATAGTCCTTGAGCTGGAACCACATTAGCCCTGACAGCGGGTGGTCTTTCCCCAGGCGCTTTAGGCCTCGACGGATGTCCTGCCACATAGACTCCTGGTCGGAATCCGAGCAAGAGCTGACACCGGATGAGGTTCCCGCCTTCCTTACTGGACGGCGGGCACTCGTTCCCTGGGACGAGTCCGAGCTGACTGGGGTCGTCCTGGGGAGCCGGCGCCACTCGCGAAGACACCTCCTGCCCATCTGGGTCATCCGGTGTCTCCGGGCTCCAACCCACCAGGTGCTCCTCTCCTTGGCGAGCATCGTCTGCTGGTGCCATGCCATGAAGACAGCTCCAGCTTGACGTCTGCCTCTGCGCCACAGACCCTGTGTCTGGACGACATGCTGGCGCCATGCTGCGAAAGCGGACTCGACCCGGCGCCGACTGCCTTTGTCAAACAGGCCTTGAAGTTGGGCGACCTGTTGGGTGACGTCATTCCACGCTTGGAATGCCAGGCGCTGGAGCTCGCGCTGATGCGCTGACTGGTCCGTCCTGGCCTTCCATGCGACCCACGCAAGCCGCGCTGTTGAGCGCTGACGAGATGGCAGGGAGACTCTCGCACGTCGTTGCGCTGAATTCAGCGCCCAGGTGCTCCATTGACGGAAGGCCAATGCGAGCATGGATTGACGTCGCTCTCCTCGCCAAGCCGGATTGGGCCGGATGCGAGACTCGCGCCCCCGTGACTGGACGACGTCTAGCTGCTCTGGGCGCCGGACATCATCAGACTCCCCTTCTGCCGGGGGGCTCCAGTCACTGGCTCGGTAAATCTCAAAGCGCCCTGGGGCACTGATGAGATTCCCTTGCTCGCTCCCCACGAGGGAAGAGAGGGAGGACGCTGCCGGTCCCGACGTCGGTTCCTGACGGACGACCCTACTGCTCGCACTCTTGCTGGACGCAGGGAGTGGGGAGAAGGGAGCTGCCGAGGGGTTCAACCCCTTAGCAGAGCGGTCCGAGTCCGACCCGGAGCCGGCGCCTGCCGCCGGCGGTGCCGGAGCCTCGGGCGACGCACGCTTCCGGCGCGCCGGCTGCCGTAGCGCCGAGCTCAATGCGAGCTCGGACACTGGCTCAACCTCACTGACCCTCGCTGGTGAAGGGGTTTTTGGTGGCGAGGCCCTGGGGGGCCCACCAGACAACCCTGGAGGGGCTCTCAGGGGCGTGCGCGCCGGTGTAACCTCGAGGGCTTCACCGACGTATTGGCGCGCAAGCGCGCGCCGCACATTCCCCCCCCTCTCACGGGAGCGCCAATCCCGGCTGTCTGACCCGCCAGCTGCGCCCCAGAACTCCCC
Organism: Cymbomonas tetramitiformis; assembly: GCA_001247695.2. Taxonomy (NCBI): domain Eukaryota; kingdom Viridiplantae; phylum Chlorophyta; class Pyramimonadophyceae; order Pyramimonadales; family Pyramimonadaceae; genus Cymbomonas; species Cymbomonas tetramitiformis. The sequence goes on from LGRX02034074.1 coordinate 78,408, forward strand.
AGAGCCTGGGCCGGCCGACAGGCCCGCAGCGCGAGACCCCGACCGACCGGACCCCACGGCTGAGCCGGGGGCGGCGCCGGCCCGACCCCCCCCACGCCGGCCCGACCGACCGAGGCATTCCTCCTCATCTGAATACATGGGCATAGTATGCGTGCTATGCGTGAGATCCAATTTAGCTAAAGCCGAAAGTGTACACGACACACGTGGCAACTAGCACCCGCCGATCTAGAAATTTACCACTTGCGCCCGAGCACAAGTGGCTACACCGGCCGAAGCGCGGAGATTTCCGGAAAGGAAGATCCTAGAAAGCTAAAGCCCCATGGGGGACATCAAACGTTGCACGCCCGCAAATTAACCAATTGGAAAGCGGTTGGTATGGCAACTAGTACCCGCTCCCAGGAATACGCCACTTGCGCGCGAGCACAAGTAAGCACACCGGCCGAAGCGCGGAGATTCCCGAATAGGGGGGACTAGAAGGCTAAATTAAAGGTAGGGGAAATCCCGAACCAACCCCGAATTTCAGCAAAGGCTTACGCAAAATTGAAAAATTTGCGCAGCGCTTCCGCCGCGAAGGGTCGGAATTGCCGAAAAACGGAGACGATTTGGTTTTCCGTACCTGCGAGTCCAAAAAGCACGTATGTGCGTGCTATGCGTGTATGCGTGCTAGGACTAAGGCAACGCGCGCACCTTAAAAGATTGTCGTCGGGCTAGATTCCTCCACTCCGACGCGGCTCCAAGCGACCTGGAACCCTCAACCCCACACACCACCGCGCAACAAGAACGAGGGCACAGGCATTCTCGATTTCGTAGTGCAAGTACCTCGCTAGCTAATCGCACAAGGCGGGGCGGGTTGATCAGAATTTGCGCAAGAAAGACAAGGAAGCAACGTGAAAACACGAACTAATTACCATTTTGTAGGAGTCTACACCTTGACTTCTTCTCTTCTTTACGGTTTCGGACTTATACTATTCTACACTTATTAAACGACCGCACGAGGTATGATTACGTTAGGTCAACTACAAGACTTCGGTTTCGTAAATCTTAATAGTTATGCTTTTGCTTTCAAGTGTATGCTTTCAATACACAATATACAGCGGATACGGCTCTTTACTTTTATGTTACAATTCTCAGTTCAGTTCATGTCTCCGAAACGGGTTACACTTAGAGTTCTTATACATTCAGGAACTCTTTCCATAACTCAACTGTACTGAGTACTCCGTACAACAGGCTAGGCACCTCACATCAACATCATTCTGATCGGTCCTACTGTACTCCGTACTGAGTACTCCTGCGTTTTATACTTAGCCGTTTTTCTTGCTCTTGTGCTTGCCTCCTAGCACAATGGATGATGAGTATTATGGTTGATATTCACAAACAGCTCCGATGAGTGTCCAGTCTACGATTAACAGGAGAACAGCTGCCCATACCTAAATCCTGTGATATAGGACAGCTGAGCCAATTCCTGTCTAACAATCAAGATCGACATCTTATGCATGTTTGGATGTTCAATATATTTATAACACTGGACTCGCAAGCTCTAGCATGTTATACATGTAAGTTGCAATATGTCGCAGTAAGTCGTATGCATGTATAGCCATAAGCCGATATCGTGATCAGCCTGGATATATGCATGCCAAGCCGTTATCGTGATCAGGCTGGATATGTACATGCATTATATGACTATCACTTTCTAATACAATGATGTGTAATCATGTATACACTGGCATAATGCGTCAGTTAGTGTGCACATGCCAATCATGAAAGCGCCCAGTACGGTACGATCATCACTGTAAATCACGCGCCATTTGAAAATACATAATGTGCGTTGTAATCCGATGATGTCATTTGTCCATAATCATCTGTAAAATCACACTATGAATACTGTGTCAACAGTTTTGATGTTAGCGCGATGCTGATGTTCAGTATCGTACACAGTCGTACAGTACGAATGCGCGCTTCATTTATGTGTGCGCATATACTGTATCTTGTGCGTCCATATTCTCGTTGCGAATGACGAGTATTGATGATGCTCATTTTTGTATGCGCGCCTTGTTCCTGCATATTGTAAAATGATGCGCTCTCTGCGCGTCTGTACAATTCATCAACAGGACAAGTGTGCGATGTGTGTATGAACACACCTCGTCGTCTTGGTCGTTCGCTGATATGCTGCGTATATTCAATCAAGCGCCTGATGTTCGCTATTTTGCTGCGCGCTTTATAATCCGCTGCTGCAATGATATGTTGGCAATTATTGTCGCTGATGCGATTGATGTTATGCGATGTATGCGAACTTCGTTACGCCTGTATACGCTATCTCTGTATACACAATATACACAATACGCTTTCGCTGCTTGCACTCGAGTCTGTTCTCGTTGTCGCCTGAGCGATAGAATACCACTGTCACGGCACGACTGTTATGGAACGGTAACAGTTGCGTGCAAGTTGCTGATATTTGGTGGGTGTATGAGTGCAGCAGTCTGGGGACCAGAAGTGCGTGCTTGAGCCCAATGCTCCTCATATACTCTAGTGCCCTCACGCGTCGCACGCGTTACCACCATCGGGTTGTGAACCCGAGAGCACTAGGTGAACTTGACCCATCGGCTAGACGATATAGCCATTGATGCTCGCATGTTGTTCAGTGCATGCTAGAAGCGAAGATGCGTCTTGACAGAATGATTCAGTTCGTTCTTTTAAGACGTATCTTGCTTCGCCATCTCGATGCCATATACTTGGCCTCTCGATGATAGATGTCCCTCACCTTAGGTGGATGACAGACATTCTGACTGTACATGTCATAGTCGACCGTACTGACAATACTTGACGACTGTATGTCATTATGACACATGACATGACATGACATGACATGACATGACATGACATGACATGACATGACATGACATGGCATGGCATGACATGGCATGGCATGACATGGCATGGCATGACATGACATGACATGACATGACATGGCATGGCATGGCATGACATGACATGACATGACATGACATGACATGACATGACATGACATGACATGATAGGTATGATAGGTATGACATGTATGACACATATGTCATCGGGCATATCCCTGACAGGTCTTCCCATTATTTGGGGGGGGCTGCCAATCATATCCCAGTCCCCTAAGGACCTAAACTGAGTTGTCTTATGCCCCATTGGTCGACTTTCCACTCGTAGCCTTCTCAATGGATGCTAGAACCCAAGGGGGTAGCATTTTCTGTTACATTCCATTGTTTTGTAGTTGATAAGATAGTGTCCTGACCTTTTGATTTTTTTAAAAGCACACATTGGCCGATGAACAAGCTGGCGATCACTCAAATCATATCTATATATCGCATCTAATCATGTATGTGGCAATAAACCTGACGACATGATGGCATGTATGATAAGCTGCGGGTTAAACCCAGCCCTACAAGTGTGTTTAAACTAAGCAATCGTATGGTAGGTTAGGGTACACAAGTAGCATGCCGTGGATTCTCCCAATGGGCACCCTTGTACCGAGTATCGCTCGGAGATGATTTGTAACGATGGTGTGGACTACGATACCCATTTTTGGGACCCCGATCGATGTCTTAAGTGCATATCTGAGTTTTGAAGAGAGTTCAGGGCCTAGCAGACAGCGTACTAGTACGCATACACAAGTATCATGCCGTGGATTCTCCGAATGGGCACTCTTGTACCGAGTATCGCTCGGAGATGATTTGTAACGATGGTGTGGACTACGAGACCCATTTTTTGGGACCCCGATCGATGTCTAAGGTGCATATTTGACTTTTGAAGAGAGTTAAGGGCCTAGCAGACAACGTACTAGTACGCAACCATACACAAGTAGCATGCCATGGATTCTCCGAATGGGCACTCTTGTACCGAGTATCGCTCGGAGATGATTTGTAACGATGGTGTGGACTACGAGACCCATTTTTGGGACCTTGATCGAAACACCATAGCAAGACCCTACTTTTATGTTATCTTACCAGAGTAACCACTGAGTGTGTAATATGTTTGGATCTTTGGAATGTGCCCTGCTATCATTCTGAGTGGGAATATAGTGGCCTCTACGTGTTCACATTGAAGTTTAAGAAGGTCGGAAATAAAAAGATCGTGCAGTTGGAGTAATTAGGCTCCAAATTTAATTTTCCTGAAATTAAATGTGGCAGAGTGTCTAGAAATCTACTGTTTAATAGTAGGGTTGATCCAAATCGGTTTTGCAAGCCGTGTGATACTAGTACGTTCATGCACTAATGTTAAGATCGATATATTTGATATATACATCACTTTATAACTCACATGGATCGCAATATCGAGGCAGTTATGGTAATTTGGGTTTGGGTTTGAATGTAGGGTAATCTTTAGAGTCGATAGCGTATCCAAGTTTTGCCATAATGTGACCTGTACGCCTGAACCAGTTAAAGCGTTTGTCTTTTGTGTGACTGTAGGTTGCATAGTGTGATAAGGGGAAGCCCGAGATGGCATTATTACTCATTTCGTTGTTCATGTTATGAATTATTATTTTAAGCCATAGATTGCTGTTTCTACGGTATAGTGAGATAAGGTGGGGGTCGGTGATACGGTCCGTGTGGTTGTGTTGCCAATATTCGTGTTCATCTGCAGAACACAGGGTGTTCATGGTTTCAGTAATACACGATGCGGTTGCAATATCGAAGACACTATCAATACCGTACCCCCCCTGGCAGACTGCTGTCCAGATTATTTGGTGATTAGTGTCAACTGGGCAGCCCACGTATTTGATTATAAACGAAGCTATCATTTTGTCTAATTCAATTGCAACATTCTTTGAGGAGTTGGCAATTGCTGAGGTAAATTTAAGGGGGTACGCAATCCTCGGAACTACAACCGCATTTATAACATATCTTAGCTGGTGTAGAGTCATGTGTTGCAGTTGGATGGATGTGAGATTAGATTTAAGTCTGTCGATAAAGATTTCCGCCTGTTTGTCCCATTCCCCATTTAGTGCAAACCATACTCCGAGGTACAGTATCTGTTTACCTCTTTGCTGTTAGAGAAATCAAGAAAATCGGGTGACTCGGGGGGTATCCATTTCGCAACAATGAAAGGACTTGAGTCATCGGTATTGGGCTCCAGGTGACCCCCAGAGATGAGTAAATCATCGGACGGGTCATATCGTGTTACCATTTTGCCCTGGGGTTTGATGCGCTTTCTGTAAGAGTATTTGGATTTCTTAACATTGATGGGAATACCGATGAAGCTCATAAATTCATTAACTATACCTAGCATGTCTTGAACTTCGTCTTTAGTTTTCCCCACGAGCATGATGTCATCACAGAAGAACCATGCAAAGATATTTAAAGGGGTGTCCTTTTCTAATAGGTTTTGGGAGGGAGGAATAACATTTTTTCCTGGTTTGTCTGGTCTATGGCGTTCCGAGTTCAGTTCGTAACCATATGTGGTTCCTGTCGGGTTTGCACCGTTTGCTCTTTTTGCTAACCAGATTGCCAGAATATCCATAATGGCTACAAACCTTAGTGGGCTCAAAACTTCTCCCCGAGGAACTCCACATTCGAGGGATCATTCATCTGTGAGGCCTTCTTCAGTGAGTACCATTCTAGAGGCATCATTGGTGATGTCTGAGATGATGTTAATTATTTGTGATGGAAGTCCTAACTTTCTGAGTGCTAAATTGCTCATCCAGAATTCAGCTCTATCAAATGCTTGTTTGAGGTCCAGGTAAACTACGTGGAGGTCTTTGTCGTATCTATTGGCATCCGAAATTACTTCATTCAAAATTTGGAGTGAGTGATCTATGTTTTTATTCGGAAGAAAGGCATCTTGAATGGGGAAGAGAATGGGATGGGTGTTGAGTATTGTTTTGAGACGGTTAGCGATTATTGTATTGAATAGTTTAAGACCCGTTTCCAACATTGTGAGAGGTCTGGAATTATCTATGGTACATGGTGCAGAGGGGTTTCTAGGGATTGGAAGGATGACTCCGGCTTTTGCACTCTTAGGAAATCTCCCAGTTATAAGAATGTGGTTAAAAAGTGAGACAGTAACTTCTTGAAAATTCTCTGGGCCCTTGATCCACTGCGAGTATCTCATTCCTGAAGGTCCTGGTGCTGTAGAAATGCCACAGTCCGAGTATGCTTGTTGAAGTTCTTTGTGCGTGATTTCTGTCAATAGTCTTGCGGCGGCCGTATCGGGGATTTTAGGGCTATCCTTGAGAATGTCAGTGAGCCACTGTGGGAGTTCATCTGGCTCACTCGGGTTAATAGAAAATATTTTCTTATTTTTGTACTCATCTAATGTTGTGTTTAGTCTTTCTGATTTTGTCTCAGGTATCTTTCCATCACTACCTGGGGTTGCGGCTGCACCTTTTTCAGTAGGTTTCATCTTTCCCATGACTGTGTCTAGAAACCTCGAAAGGTTAGTTGAGAAGAGATGCTGCAAGGCTTCCTTTTCTCGAAGTTTGCGTCGTTCAATGTCTGTGTCTCTGCTTTTTTGAAAAGCATTTCTGATTATTGCATAATTTTCATGCAATCGTAATCTCCATGTGGCTGCTGCTTCATTGTGTTTGGGTTGGAGTGAGGCAAACGGTAGTGTGCGGGCAGTCTTTTTGGCTTGCTTTGGAATGTTGCTAACATGCGTTCTTGTGTCCAAATATTTGATGGTGCGGCGTACTGTGTTTAGCCATTTGTATATATAATTAGATACTGCTGATGGTTGTTCAGACCTCCCGGTTTTGTTCAGATTCTTGGTGCCAAAAGCGCCACTTGCCGCCTGATGTGCCAATTTGTGCAGGGTATCCCATGTCGCGTCAGGGTGCATGTCCTTGAGGCCAGTGCCGCCGTTTCTAGCTGCTTCTGAATCATTTTCCATTTCGAGTGTGCTATGTAGTCTTTCAGTGTAAGACACCCAGCCTGTAGCGTATTGGAATAAATGGGCTGTGCAGTCTATTTCTTCCGAATGCATCTCAGATCCGTACAGGTTCCAGAATTTAGCAGGCATATGGGGTTGTAGAAGGATATCCCAGCAAGTCATGTGATCGTCTGTGCTGGATTTCGTGATTTTCTTAACTTCCAGTGAGCTGAATGAAAGGTGTCGTTTGAGATAGGCATTTACATCTTTCCTGTTTAGTAGGTGAGGCGAACCTATATGCCAAATGTTATCTTTGTCGTTATGACCTAAGTTGATACCACCTTCTGGCATCCCCTTGCCTCTAGAGAGTAAGTGAGCTGCATGCCATGGGCAGTCTATATTATTGTGCAGTCTGTGACCAGCATCACGCTTGGGAGGAATGTCATAAATTGTGCAAGCTAAACATGGATTAAACCCCTCAACTCAAAGGACACTCATCTATGCTAGTATATCGAATTTTAGAAATGTTAACGAGCTCTATTCATTCACATATGCGGCCACCATGCACCCACACATGGCGTGCACCATATGGACGGTGCCTATGAAAATCACGATTTTTTCTGTATTTGATGAGCGCGGCCCACATCACCACGTGTTTTGAGCCCCAACCTTTATCATAATAGCATGTAACGTAACACACATTCGAACAAGGTCCCAATAATGTACGGCACCGCTTTACTCGACATTCTAGGCCCATTAAGAGCGCCTAATTACACATCTAGTCGAAAGTACTTGTGACAGTACTTTCAGAAATTAATTATTTTCTGGCTTTTCACACCCTTAAAGTATGCTATAAATATGCCAACCTAAACTTGATAACGGCGCGTGTGAGTGATTTGGAAAATTAAAAAGGGTCGTAAATGAATTTTCAAAGATGTTAAACAACCCATATCACCAAGTATACCGGATATCGCATAGTTTTAGCAAAGTACTTGTAATAGTACTTAATAGCCACGCAAGGGCCAATTGGAATTGCACACGAAAAACACTCTTGCGCAAGGGAGGGGGAGGGGTCCCATGAGAGTGAGGTCACCGGGTGATAGCCCACCCCTAGTTGGGAGGCTCTGCACACCTGAGAGGTGCAAACTGAATAGGGGTGACAAGGGTCAATTGGAATTGCACAAAAGCACTCTTGCGCAAGGGAGGGGAAGGGGTACCATGAGAGTGAGGTCATAGGGTGATAGCCCACCCCTAGTTGGGACGCTCTGCACACCTGAGAGGTGCAAACTGAATAGGGGTGACAAGGGTCAATTGGAATTGCACAAAAGCACTCTTGTGCAAGGGTACCTGGTTGTTGTGGGAGTCCTTGGAGAACAACCCAGTAGTTGGTTGCAGTATGAAAGTAGTGCAATAAGTGGGGACATTGCCAGGAGTGGACGTCTCGTTGGAAGTGTTGACCGTGGATGTGGGTGCTGGTGTTGGAGTGGTAACTGGGACAGGTGTACACGATAAAATACGTTCCTGCAAGCAGTCGATGACCTTTGGCAACATACCCTGTGGGATACGTATAGGTTCGGTGGAATCCAGCCTGTACTGCTGAGGACCTTCAGCAACCAGCAACGAGGAGAACAACTCGGAACTGTACTCGTCGAAGCCATATGAAGCTTGATGGGTCCCTTGCGGCCGGAATATCCAAGACACTTGCTGCGCCTGGTGACAGTTAGCCAAGTATAATAGAGATGACACTTGATCTATAGGAGAAAACCTGTCGCGAGAGGCTGCTTTTGTGATGGCATTTTTAATATCATCGTCTGAGGGGGGAAAACGGGCGTCGACCTCCTGATCCAGATTGTCGTAGTCTAACTGGAGAGTGGGCACAAACTTCTTAGTGTAATCGGCGAGAGCTCGCTGCTCTTGAACTCGACTTTTTTGTAAACAACATATCTTTTGTAGTTCGTGCTTAATCTCTGGGTACAGTGCCTGTTGTAAGAGATCTTCCGGGGCGCCAGTGGAATGTCCGGTGTGCTCAAAGTGCGTAACTAAAAGGAACTTGAGGGACTCTTTTTTCAATGGCGAGAGAGTGAAATAAGCCGCACACTTGCACATGGCACTGCGACTGTCGAGCTTGTGGGCCTGTCTCATCCTGTTTGGCTCGCGTGAACGCCAGGGCTTGTCTACTAGTCGGCAAGAATATTTGGCGGAGGACCTTGAAGTTGCGTTATTTCTTTTCACCCATGTAGTGCAAGCGTGCGCAGATAATAAGCGTATAAAACGATCAAGGTTATCGTTATGAATAATCCCTTGATATTTTGTCCTGCCAGTCTTCGATACATTAGTCAAGAGCTGGAAGGGACGCACAAGCTCGCCAGGCAAATCTTGGAAAGTAGATCCCGTTGCATTTGCACTGCTGGATGGGCTGGATGGTGTCGTCGTGTTCGTGGGAGAAATAACTGCCTCTTCAGTGGAAGCTTCAGCACCAGGCGAGGCGACAGGCGAGGCGACAGGCGAAGGCGAGACGACAGGCGAGAGTTCAGAGCACGTTGGATTGTTTGTCGAATTGAAGAAGTCAGCGAGTGCAGGCATGTAATGTCGTTCAAAAGTATCCAGGTTAGGCTGAACGTTGCGAGCGTGCACAAATCGACTAAGAGCAGACCACTGTCTAAATTCGCGCAGAATATCCGACATGGTTGAAAGAGATGAAACAACTGCGAGTTGATAGCGAGCATGCTTGCTATTATAGGTGCCATTAGGGAACGTGAATCGGGGATCATCGTTGGCGACACGACTGAGGATAGGAAATTGTGGAGGTTCCTTTTTAGCGTCTGCTTTTAATACGTTCACTAAGAAACTATACGCCGATCTATTTCCTTCTTTCGGTTTATCTCAAGGGTAGGTATCAGTTGTTAAAACGGTATTGATAGTTTTTGATAAGCTTAAATAATTCATCAATTAATACTGATATCGGGTCAGGACTATCAATTGATTTTGATTTTTCCACCTACACTATCAATCAATTCTAATTTATCTAAAGAATGTATCAATTGATTTTGATAACTCCGAAAAAGTTATCAATTGATTCTGATATTACACAAGACATATTGATTGATACTGATACTAGGCAGTTATGTCCGATATCGATATTTGTGCAATATTTGCAACTCTATTTCGGGACAACAACAAAAGTGGCATGTCGTGGTTTTAACATACGTACGTATGTGATGCCAGCAGGATTATATTACACAGTGTTCATGGCTGCGAATAAAGCATGCTCTATGGTACCTTCGGCAAGTGACTTGCGTAGGTCAATGTGCATGTGTCCGCAAGCACTGAAAGCCCTCTCCACACCTGCCGTGCTGGCAGGTGCAGCTAAGAATTGTCGCGCCATCCTACTCATACAGGGGAAAGACTTGGACTTGGCTTTCCAAAAATCTAGAGGCTTCACATCTTTCTTGGCAACTGGCAAGGCAAGATATCTTTGAAACTCATCCTTCACCTCAATGTCTTCCGTACTAGCACTAGCATGAGCAGGTTCACACTCATCATCACTGCAATCAAAAAGGTCATCAACACCATCCTCCGACTGGTGTACTACAGGGGGAGCTGGTGGCACAGCAGGAGCTGCGGTGCTTGCTGTGCTTTTTGGTGCCCAGTCACTGTAGTATGCCGATCGTGCCCAATCAAGCGCCTTCTCTTTAGTCAGCTTTCCTGCCGCCCATTCAAACATCACCAACGGCCGACTTATGAGTCCAACAAACGAAAACCCCCATGACACAATATGGAAAAAGCAGAAGATCACAGCAAGAAGAAGCCTTTAAGCAAGGGGGGATTCACCTTTGTTCCACTTCTCTAAGTACCTGAACTCCAAGTTCTTGTACCTTGGGTCCAAGAAGGTAGCGACCACATAATCCTCTAGCTTACACTCCATGAGTTCGTTGAAATATCGGCGGCAAAGATCCTGGTGGAGGAGCTTGCGAGCATGTTGGACATGCTCGTTTTGCACATACACATACTCCTGCTCAAACTTCAAGGGCGTGGCCGCATCCAACTTGTAGGCGAGGCTCCCAATCGTTGGCAACACCAGATTAATCGTCGGGTGACTTGTAGACTGCAGCATATTCACTGCAGTCTTCGTGAGTGCCAACACGTACACACTTTCCCTGACTATATCCCACTCCACAGGTTCCAGCTTGTGGTCTCTGTACACGCTGCCGTCCGGATTTGGGGCAGCAGTGCTGGCTTTGCGAGGGTCCTCGATGTCATACAATAACACGGCATCCTTCAAAAAACAAAGACAAAGCACGCCGAGTTAATTTGTCAAACGAGAAACACAAGATCTAGGTATGGCGAGCTCAACATACACTCAGGGTAAGAGTATGATAGTAACGAATACAATAGAGAAATAGTAAGATGGAAAATATGTTACGCACCTTATTCAAACGATACCAATTCGCCTGCCTGTGTGCCCCACCCCAACCGCTGCGCGTGTCGTTATCCTGAGGGGGAGTATTTTGGGAGAGTCCCTTCCGCTCTTGACACTTATTCAGGAGCTTCTGACCAATCACTGAATGGTTGAAATGACTGGTCATGCCTCGAAGCTTCTTGAAAAACAGTGTGCACGTGAGTTTGCTTCATGTATGCGCCAACTACGAAGCGCAATAAGGTGACAATTACACTCATGTCCATCAAAACACTCCCAACCTGAGACGATGTTGGACGCGCTATCTGATGCTGTGCAGTGCACGAAATCGCTGACAGTGTCCACGGTTGGAATGCCAGAAGAGCCCTTGCCGATAGTCTCGTAACTGCCAATACCAATGGCCGACAACGAGGCTTTTGTCGCAGCACATATCTCTGGGCCAGTGTGCCTCACGTCAGAAAAGGGAATGGCCGCCGCTAGTTTCTCGTGCAAAACGTGGTCGGCATCTATCCAGTAAACGAGAATCCTGAAGATAGCCACCCCTCCCTCAGACCATATATCCCCCGCGATGCTCGGAAGTATGCCAGCTTCCAAGGTTGCAGCAATCGCGTCCACGACTGCAAGTCTCCCCTCAGCAGATAACTCCAACACCTTCTGCACGACGATCTTGTACGTAGGTAGGACATACCCGCCTTGGAAAATATAGTCGAACAAATCGCGAAGCTCGCTGTCGGTCTCCCCCAGATACAATGGGCGACGTCGCTTCACAAGCCAGCGAGTGAACTTCTTGTGCAGCACATACCTTTTCTCGCTGGAGACCTTGGGGAGCAAGGACTCAATGGTCCCAGCTGACGCAGACTTCTCCTCAGTTTCGGTGCTTCCAGATTCAGCTGTCACGCAAAACACCCCACGCATTTCGGTTATTCATTGACAGCCGAACGAACCGACCACGCATAAACGCACACACCTGTACTACTCTTCTTCTTCTCTTCAATACATAGCTTGCAGTAGACATCCTTGTGCACGTGGGCGATGTGGCTCCGCAGGTTCGTGGTGTTCCCAAGGTAGGCGACACGCTCCGAATCTTCACCACACTGCTTGCAGACGGTATGCGTGACCTTGCCCCCCTCGTCCTTAACAACCCAAAAGAACTGCCAGATCGGTGAGCGCCGTTTGCTCTTGCCATCGTTATCATCGACCAAGTCACTGGCTTCTGCGGGGACCGACAACGGACTACGTACGCTCAGGGAGACGTGAGAAGAAAATTCGTTGCGTGAAACGTTCAAGTTGACAAGTCAAAGGTTCAAAGGGGAGGGACGGAAAACGGACGTACCGGGATTTGCTTCCTCTCGGCGTTGACGTCTAGCCTCACGGGCTTCAGTATTTTCAGCCTCAACAGCTTCATCTTTGGCAGCCCGAGCATCACGGTACGCCTGGATAGTGTGCTCCTCGCCCGTTAAGTGTTCGGCCGGTTCCCACGTATCATCCGCGTCGGTAAACCCTTCCCAGCCGATGAGGTACTGAACTACGCCATAACTCTCGCGGTGATTTTTATCTCGCAGATGGCGTATTCCGTATCGTTGCTACCAGCCTTGTCATATGGATGCTTTTGGGTTCGTTTTAGGAGCCCTGCCCCCTGTGAGACTAGGACGATGATGGATATTTTTCGGCGCTTTGAACCTGAACCGCGAGCCATGGTGACGTGAAGTTTACTTTAGCTCTGAAATCAATTTGGAGGTTGACTATAAATGTATGACAGCTTGAATACTTGAGCACTTGGAATTCGATCTAGAATGCTAAGGGAAATGATCATAGATTGGCTACATTATGTTGGCATATGCGATTAAGCGTATGTCGGTGTATTTCAAAAATTCAACATCCTAGCTATCCAATCAAAAGTTCAACATCCCCTCCCCCAGGATCAGAATGGCCAATATTGATATTCTGATATTCTGATATCTTATCCGATATCAGCAAGAAATGTATTGATCGATTCCGATATTAGCAAAAATATATCAATCGATTCCAATAATTCCGAAGACCGTATCAATCGATTCCGATATGAGTAAAAAGTTATCGATCAATACTAATATTCTGATATCGTTAAAATATATATCAATTGATACTGATATTCTGATTTATCGATATATCAGAATATCAGAGTTATCGATACCTAGCCTTGGTTTATCTCCACGAAATACCGCGATACAATCTTGTAAGCAAACAACCCGGGCTTCGCAGAAAACTCCGAGTGTGCAAGAAAGGTCAACTCCTTCTCCATGCGAATCCATATACCAACGAAATGGAAGAACTCCTTTAGTACGCGCTAGTGCCGAGGCGCATACTGAGGCGAGCTGCGTTTTCAAACTTTCCGCGTATTGAGTTCTTTACCTGCTGGATTTGGCACGCCGACAATGTCATCGTCATCTGTGTCATCACCGATATGGCTCGACTACTATGACTTCTTCACTGTCATCAGCGCCATCTCCGATATCGACTTCGGTAGTCAGACAGTTCATAGCATCTGTCATTTCCACACCTGACACCTTAGGGGCTGTCATCACATTCTTTCGGCGGAAGCTATAACACATCGTATTATCTTGTGTATAGCTTCACAGTTTCACAGTTGACATATGCGAGCGTAGCACCCGACTTGTAGTGCTTCACTGTGTGTTTGTTTTCACAGGTTTGCGCCCACCACCGGCCTTAGGTGGTTATTTAAGACCGCCAATTATGGCTGGCTAAAGCCTTTATAGGGGCTCGGGGCTGAAGATCGGGGCATGAGGTTCTAGAACGCACTAGTCACGAAAGGGGTAGAGTGAGAGAGAGGAAGATTTTCCGTTCGTGAGCACAATTGCTTAGGACAAAGATGGACCGGTCTAGCTAGCCGCAGTCTCCGAAGCAGCACGCGCGTCGACATCAAGCCTCACAACACGATCGCCACCCCTCTCTTACCTTACCCTATTTCGCGGCTGTAAATTTTGAACCTTTCACCCTGAATTTGAAGCCCCTACCCTTATTTTCTATAGATTGCTCAAGTGTAAATTTGTTTTCTCTTGACGAGAACTTTGCAGTGTATTTTTTAGAACCTTGATTATCGAACATTTTGAATTCTTGGATTTTCTTGTCTAACGCTCGAGGACCGCAACTGTAAAATTTCCGGCATGGCCTCTACGCCGTATCAGCTGATGGCTCCAGCAAGATTGAGAGCGCACCCAGCTGGTGCATCTAAGAGGCAGCTGCAATTTGATCAACTGGTGCCCACACCAGTCGCCGCGTCATCACAACAATCAGCAGCTGAGAAGAAATTTGACTCCGAATCAGCGGCTTTCCTTGATGATCATCAAAAGATTGAGGCGCTAGTCAGGGGCGTTAAATCTAAGCTGTGTGGCAAAGGGGACGCCATCGACGAGTGGAGGTTTTGTGGTGACGAGTCTAATGCTCGCTCACTACTTGACTCCCTCGTTGAGGAGCTTACCTCGCGCCTCACAAGGTTTAACGTCCTTTACGCGCATGCTTTCCGTCTGGACGACGTCACCGCCACAGTAATGCCCAACGCAAACAAACTTCTAAAGGAGTTGTTGGAGTATCTCTGTGGCGGTCCAGCGCTCGCTTCAGTTCGGGAAGCACATCGTTACTTCCCTGACGACGGCAAGGTTATTTCAACTGCCTTAGTCAGGGACGTGATGCCTGACCTGGAGGATTTTGACAAAACTGACTTCATCTTTACCCCCACAGTAGAGGTCCCGGCGGGTGTGAACCCCAAACAGTTCATCAAAGCTTTCACTGACGCTGTCAGTAACGCTGCGACGGACTTGGGGCAACACTCCAGCCTCGACATCTCGAGGGAAGATGCGGTACGGTTGTTCCTTCGTCGTGCATGTCCCGTCACCTACAAACAGGTGCACGAGGACTACGCGATTGAAAAGGTCAAGACACAGGCAGAGCTGACCCTGGTGAGCTGTGGACTCGCGATTCAGCGGGTCTACAACACACTAGGGAAAGCGAAGCCACTAACAAGCGCCTTTTACAATGATGCAGGGCACCGCCACGGTGAACGTGGCGGTCTGGACCCCAGGGGAGCCCCTGACCTACGCCCTACCCGCCCGCGTGATGTTTATTACCCTGGACGGTCTTCCCACCCCTTTAAGGGGAAGGGGAAGAATTTTCGTTTTGCTGCCTCCCCCTTGCCGAAGGGGGGGAATTGGCCGCAGGGAATCCGCAGGAAGGGAAAAGGCAAAGGCAAAGGCAAGAAGGGCAAGGGGCAGAAGCAGAAGGCCCGAGTCACCTTCCACCCGGGTTCCAAACAGTTCTACGGGAACTGTTGGTCCTGCGGTGGAAGGCACCGCCAGGCGGACTGTACACACATGCAGCACCTGGCGGCACACTCCATGCGGCTTGACCCCGAGGCTCTGGCCGAAGGGGCCTTCACCGATGTTCTGGCAGCTCGCTACCAGGCAGCTTACGAGCATTCGGAGGAGGCCTTTCAGGCAGTCTGTTGGGAGCACGGCACACCAGACATTTGTGACTCATCGGAGTCGGTGTGCACGTACCCGGACGACGGCTCCCTGTCCTTTGCCGCCTATCTCACCCAGGGGGATGAGGCCTCTCATGCACCCGCTTGGGCACCGCAGGAGTGGACTGACTCTGAGTGGGATGCTTGGGAGCATGAATCCTACACTCAGGAACAACATGACGAGTGGGATCGACTCCAGCGGAAGGCTTCCGCAAAGTTCCAAGCCTTTTGCTATGCAGGGGACGAGGCGGGCTACGATGAGCAAGATCTTCAGGAGCCGTACTCCTCCCTTTCACTAGGGAGAGTTCATTTTGGCAGCTTCGGGGTGGGTGGTGTCGATCGTGACACCACGCCAACCCCACCGGTCGATGCCCGCATGGACTCTGCCGCTGCCACTGAGACACCGCTTGATCTTTCGTCGTTCTACCGTGCGGACCCGAGCATCACATGCTCACCGTGTGACCCACAGCCTGCGTCTACCCAGTCGCATCTCGACGCAGGTGTGGTGTTAGACGGGACCGCTCAGACGTTGGATCCTACCGCGCCGGATCGCTGTATTTGAAATCGCGCAAGTGTACCAACAGGGCGGGGCAGAGCAGGCGACCCGCGAGCGCGCCATCGCCAGGCCACGGGCAGGGCGGGATTTTGACCAACCGCCACGTAGGGTACTCCGCATGCCGCGTCAGAGTAGGCAAATATGGTATTTCAGAACGAGCGGACAAAACAGACTTTTAGCAACAGAGGAACTTGAATTCTGGCTTGTGGCATGCAGACGGGGCTAAATCCCATTCGTCAGACTTTGGTATCGCGCAGAACCCTAAAACGTAAACCTATCAAAACCTACAGCTCTGCAACCTGGCATTTGAAATCAACAAATCGTAGTCCTCGCATGCTGCAACCTTATAAGAGCGTAAAATAATCAATAATCATCGTATTAAAATTAATAACGAAAACGTCTTGCAGGATCGTGTCTCCGCGTTGGGACATTCACGCTACTGTCGGGCTCTATGAGCAGTTAACATTCGAATTCTGTGTTGAACTTCAAGGCATTATGACGCACTCACAACGTCTTCTAGTCGTCCTGAAGCAGTCTGCATATGAGCTTTATAAGCGCAGATTCGATGCTGGAGAGGTATTTACGAACGTCAGATGGGACAGACTCAGAGATCGCCACAGCTCTCACAGCACCACTGTCAACACCCTCCTTGCATTCTTGTCCAAACGGGGTGTCCACTATCAGGTTTGAACTTCAAAGCATATTCAAAACTACCGAATTCTTTCACACATCGTTCATCGGGCTAGCGCTCTTAACTGTTGACGCCCTGTGGAACAAGCGGTGTTCGATTTCGAGATGCAGTTTCGGAAAAGATGGATTTACCACTATCAAAGGCACTTGTCATAAGTGGGTCCCTGTTGGAATGTCGGTCAGACTGTCAAGCGTGATGATATGAAGCCGTTAACCTTAAAGGAAAGCGAGGAGATAGACTTGGTGGTATCAGTCGGTGGAGATGGCACCTGCTTAGTCACCTCTCAGGTTTATCCTTTTCTCCTCCTCAAAACTAGTAGATATACAATACAGTATGAAATTTTCGTGTTAAACGCCTTCCACAGTTGTATCACTTCGGCGTTCGAGAAAGTTAATATCGCTGCACATGGTAAAGAGGTGCCGTACGTCCTTTGGGAGTCCTTCGTGAACGACATCCTTTTCCGATTTCAAATCTTTGCTGAAAACTTACGCGCTGTCCCACAGAATCTGAAATACGGGACGCCACTGGTCGCGGTCAACTCCGATCCGACTCCGCCAGAGATCAGAAAGCACGTCTATCATTCAAGCCAGGTAAAATTCCTCACCGTCTATCACCATCTGCAGGAGTGCTGCACGAGCCTGCTTGCAAATGACCACTTACCCGATTTTGGCCGCTTTGGCTGACGAGCTTGCCAAGGTCAGTCTGGCGAGCGATGCACGCTCATAACTTGCTCCAGCATTGGCGGCGGTAGTTACGCAGAGCAGCGTAGTCGGCTGTCGGTTCTGAGCTACCAGTCGCATAATAAGTTTTCCGCAGCGTAGCTGTGCGACGTCAACTCTTGTGCTTCTCCCTTCACTGACCTGCGGGGCAGGTGGCACTGACAGTTCGACCAAGCACGCTCGACGGGGCACCTTTGCGCCTGCGGCCCGGACAAGCTCACAAAAGTGATGGGGGAGGTGAACTCTTGCAGACCTCCCCTTCACACTTCTCGCACAGTTTCCTTTACCAGTTGTTTCTAAAATGGTGCTCTTCTGTCGGGTGTGCGGTCCCATGACCTTCCCAGGGATCCAATCATTTCAGGCGTTAAGCTGTGCGGGACTTCGGACTATCTGGTGTATGTAGTCGAGCCAACGAATTTTCCCTGGATATTGAGTTATTTTGACTGTACATGAATTTATCTAGATATGTGTCCACAACCCGGGGATGGAGGTATCTATGCTCCCTGGGCGAGTATTTGTCCCGGGTAAGGAGATATCTATGCACCCGTGCAGCTGTTCCGGGGCGGAGCTCTCTGAATTTGGAACGGCGTATAACTTCTGCTCCGAGATCTGCAGCATCCCGAGCTTGTTTTTGGTCAAGCAGTCTGAATGCATAGTCCTTGCCTGCTTGAAGCGAGGTCTGCGATGTACAACAGATATTAGACGGGGTACGACAACCGACGAAGCTTGCGAGAATCCGGACTCTGCTCAATGGAGAAGAGCTGATGCCCGCACTGAACGATATTCTCATTGCTCATCCAAGTCCAGCAGCAGTATCAAGGTATGCCCCTCACACATCGATCTGGAACTATCTATGCCTATTCTTCGGGAACGGTGTTCATCGGTGTTTGCAGAAGCGAAAAGGAGGTTTAAGTTCTTGTCAAGTCTAAGCCCCCGGGATGAGGGCAACCACTGGCACACCTACGCTTTTTCCTGTGCGCTGTATACAAGGCGTTCTCCTTGCATTCTGACACTGTATGCTAGCCTGGTCTGCAGGTACAGCTACGTATGGGGACGCGCGCGCAAGGCCACCGAGCAGGAGCGATGGAGCGCCGAGGGCAGCTACCAGGAGTATCAGCACGTGCGCTCGAGCGGGATCCGGCTATGCACCGCTACTGGCTCAACGGCGGCAAACAAATCTGCTGGGGGGCAAGTGATGCAGCTGGAGGATCCGCGATTGCAGTACATGGCACGTGGCACTCCTCTTGTGGGCGCTTACAGTGCATGGCGTAGAATGCCCCTGCCCGCACAGCGCTTACAGTGCATGGCGCATAACGCCCACACAGCGCTTACAGTGCATGGCACGCCGCCGCACAGCGCTTACAGTGCATGGCGCAAAATGCCCACACCGCGCTTACAGTGCATGGCGCAAAATGCCCCTGCCTGCACAGCGCTTACAGTGCATGGCGCATAACGCCCACACAGCGCTTACAGTGCATGGCGCATAACGCCCACACAGCGCTTACAGTGCATGGCGCATAACGCCCGCACCGCGCTTACAGTGCATGGCGCATAGCGCCCACACCGCACTTACAGTGCATGGCGCATAGCGCCCCACACCGCGCTTACAGTGCATGGCGCAAAATGCCCCCACAGCGCTTACAGTGCATGGCGCAAAATGCCCCCACAGCGCTTACAGTGCATGGCGCAAAATGCTCCCACAGCGCTTACAGTGCATGGCGCAAAATGCCCGCACAGCGCAATAATGTGGAATGGCGGCTGCAGGATCGAGAACCAATTTCGGTGGATGGCACTCAATGTCCGATCAGGTGCCTATCTCCTAGCAGCGCTTCCCAGCTTGAAGTCTTGCCATCGGTCCCCACCCCAAAATTTTGGCCCCTAACACACCACGGACGATGCACATCAATCATCAATCCACCTTCACAGGCAGACCCCAGATGCTTGTGTGCATTTGGTGACTTCATCGCTCACGCCAAATACAAGGAGTTCCCTGCTTCGATGTATGTGCTTCCGCATAGGGCAATGTAGGTGCCCACATTTATTTTCAGCTGAGTTTTATCATGGGGGGGAGGGGGGTGCCTGAAGTCATGCATTTCTGCAGCCCCACGAGGAGCTAGAGCTGCGGTGGAACTCGAGGGTTGGCTACATCTATATTGACGGCGCGCACACCATGCGCGAAATCACCATCGGGGACAAGCTTCAGTTTTCCACTGGGGTGAGCTAAGGAGTTCCCGGATGAAGTTCGGATGCGACCACAGTGCATTGTGGATGCCCACACGTGGGATGGGTCATATCGAACTTATTCCGTGACCATTTTGACCGTCATCTGCAAGGGACAACCACTGAACTTGTATTATAATCAGTGACCATTGTGACTGTCATCTGCAGGGACAACCACTGAACTTGTATTATAATCAGTGACCATTGTGACCGTCATACTGCAGGGACGACTGCTGAACTTGTATTATGACCAGTGACCATTGTGACCGTCATCTGCAGGGACAACCGCTGAACTTGTATTGTAATCAGAGCGCACAGAGTGCGCGCAGGGATCAGGAAGGAGGCGATAAGGTGGGACAACATACTCAGTCAACATCACTCAAAACAAACAGCTCCTGTATCTTTTGTTTGCAATTTATAATGCAGCGCCGAGAAACCATTGCGCAATGGAACTAGATGCATGCACTATCCACCGATGATTCCCAGCACTTGGTGACAGTCACCGGTTGGCAGAAGTCACCGCCACACTCACTATTTAATATAGGTTAATATAACATAGGGTTTTGCATTTGCTTACGATCACACAAGGCTAGACATGAACCAATCCAGTTCCTCTGTGCTTTCTAATTCCAGTGTGCATGTGCCTTCTTATTCCAGCTGCCATGCACCTGCCTTCTTATTCCAGCTGCCATGCCTCGTTCTAATTCCAGTGTGCATGTGCCTTCTAATTCCAGTGTGCATGTGCCTTCTTATTTCAGCTGCCATGCACTTTCTTATTCCAGCTCGGCCGTGCTTTCTCATACCAAGGACCACTACTGTGCTGACTGGCGTATGTGCCAGCCATACCCATACTCTCTGACAGATCTGACGTGGACCACAGTGATCACAACTGACCCGTCCGCTGCTCTGCCTCATTCGCAGCCCTCAGTCATCTTGACTTTGTGCTGCGGACGATGTGCTGGCCACTTTTTCTTCAGAGTCTGGGGTGGGAGGTCTCGGTTTTCTGTAGGCTTGAATAGAGGTGATGTCCAGCTCGAAGTCGCCCGGACCGAAGAGGGGATTGGGCTTCTCATCGTACTCAAGCTTGGACAGTATAATCTGCATGGAGAAGATCTTGCTCGTCTTGAAGTCGCTGATCTTAAGTGATTTGTCGATGGCGTTCCCTCTTTGTACGGCGTTGAAGTGCTCGAACGGCAAATGAATATCGATCCATTCCCCTTCAACCGTATCAAACCACTGTTGCCAGGAATTCCCGAAGTAGTCCTCGGTATCTCGAAGTGCAAACTTGTACCGCTGCGAGATGGCCAATCAGCAGTGTGTTTCACAGATTTTTGTCAGCTTCAGAGAGCAGCGGTTCCGATCACAGGAAAGAATCAGCGCAAATCCCACGTTGGAGGATGCGCGCCTCATTCATCCACACAGCACAACGATGCGCTACATTCCCTCCCAAACCAGGAAGTAGATGTTGAGGCGAAGTGCAAATTCGTTGGGACAGAAAGAATTCGATGTATGTGATGTTTGTGAGTGGCATGCACCGGTTCAGTCCCCGTACACAGTGGTGCATGATCGTACCTGACCATCCCCTTTGACACGAAGCAGAACTCCATCGAAGCGCGACAGGTCGAGGGGAGGTTTGAAATTCCTTGTACGCACAGATGCAAAGCCACCTTGCCGCTCCAGCTCCACGTCACCTTGAAACTTCGCCACGCGCTGGCCACTGCATATTGGAGCACACCCGGCAAGTGCCATTATCACACACTCACGCACACATGTATATACCGGACCTTTGTATCCACATCTTGTGAAGTGGCAATCATCTTGCCCTGCAGACATTTATTTGTACTTATCCTCATCCATTTGCATTAAATTCTAGATATACAATAGCATGAAAGTAAAAAATTAGCATGATTCTAAACTATCTTTATGTGCATCATTAAGGGTGCACAATCGGTCCTATAATTGTTGTTTTTGCTCTGTAGATTTAACAGAATTGCTTAGCACTACTTAATCTAAATAACCAATAAGCGGTGATGGAAGCTGGCACTTGCTTTTGACAATCTTTATAGACTGCAAGCATTTTAGCTATCAGTGATTTCCATATTCAGCTGCACATTTACATAAAATCATGCTTGTCTTGTGGAAAAGGAAAAGATGTTCTCTATACCTTGGCACAGTCACAAGCTTGAAGGTGCTATCACTCACTCCCCCCATGACCACGTCATCCAACGGGGCCCACGTCTCTGGAAATGAGCTTACATCAAAATCTGGATCAGAGAAGTCGAAAATAGGTTGAGCAGAGGCATTTTTCATATGTTCCGGTTTCGTTATGAAATCCGGACGTTTTACTGTTGCAGGCCTTGACCAGGGAAGAAGCCGTTGCATCAGTGGACCTTCAAAGAATTGCATAGTCCGCAGGAATTTGTCCAATCCCCTTTCCCCCCTCTGCACAAATAGCAGTATGTAGTCAACCGAAATCATGCAGATGCAAACACACACTGCAACCGCATCAGTAGCAACAATACATCACCAATTCATGCAGATGAATAACGGACGCGTGATGCAAATCGAAAACTTCATATTTGGCAGTCGGATCAATCACCACATGAATGCCGTCGTTGTATTTGTACCGTATGTGCCTCATCCGAAATGCATAATTGCTGCAGGTGCTCTTATATCTCGCATCTATGTATATATTTATATATCGAATATATATATATATATATATATATGCACAAGTATATATTCGCAGCCATAATTTTCACAACCGCGTTTTTGCACATTAAGCGAATCGAATATATAAGCATGTCAACATCAAGGCAAGCCAATATTCAACCACCAAAATGTACCAAAGAGTGAAATTTACATCGAGCTTCGACCACGGATATTATTCATTGTGTTCTGGGTATGTTTTTCGAATGGCAAATCGATCCTCATTAGTGTTGTCCGCCGGTAATATTTGTGACTTTAGGGCCCAGCAACACATAGCTGGAAAAAACATATGCTGCTGATGCCATTATACTCTTCTTGAGGTACAAATTCCTCCAATGAGTATTTGAGGGGGGGGCACACGTATGCATATTTGCTCAGCACCCGATTGGTATCCAGTTCGCGCGAATTGACGTGGTAAAATGACCTAGGTCATTTTTTCACATCGACACCCCGCGATATGATTATGTGTGTCGTGTGTATAATTGCACAATTATTTGTATATTATTGGAGTACACCCGAATATATTGCCTCGGCAGAGAAGTGACGAATACGGTGAAGACCTACTATGTTGGATTCTCAACGCACGCTCTTGTTTCACACACGCGCGCTACTATCGCTGCGGCGGTATATTCGGCTACTTGCGTGTGTCGCATCCATGATTACATATAGCTAATCGGAGCATGCCAATATTGATAGAACTGCTTACCGATGTTGCCGTCGTAATCGTTCGTGATGTGTTCCCACCAGTATGCCGGCTACGTTGCAGAAATCGCGGTCTCATCAGCAGACTGGTCCGTGATGCGTGGTCATAGGTAGATACGTTGATCGAGGTGAAATCGGTGCCTTGAAGCTTTGGCGCATCCGCAACTATTTCTTTTCTCCGGGCAGGCAACACGCTGATAGACACCTGGCACATGCACATTGCGTGTGGGGGTGTGTCTTATCGTCGTTAACGCATTGATCGCAGGCGCCCCGCGCCACTTCTCGAAAGTGGCATGTATACGCGCGCGCGCGCACATGCAGCAGCAGCAGCATAGGGCTTCTGGACAGCAGAGGGAGCGATGGATAACCGAGGCATCAAGTATATAGTACACCAAGATTACTAATGTACAACAGGATTTCGGTATCAAACCTCGCGCACACCGCAATCACGCGTACGTACACTGCCGACGCTGCATATTGTATACCGTAAACTTTTGTATGTTTTACTTTACGTGTTTCAGTTTACTTATGCGACACGGCGATACATTGCGGTGCGTGCACTATACGCGTGTGTGCGTAACCTTGGGCCGATTTCCAAATCGGTATCCAAACTTCTACCAAATTTTCACATAGAAAAAGGAGAAGTCGACTGCACTATACGCACACATGCTGGAGATTTCAGGTTCGGCGCACGTCCTTCGGGGCACACCCTTCTGGAATTTCTGAAGCATCGGGTGACTACGTCCGTAAACATCATGAATTTCGTAAGTACCGCGGAGTGGCTCTGTGTGACGATATATCCCCTCTCTGTCGTCCATCCTATATATGACAAAGTTATATGCGCGTGTCGCGTGCGCGTCCGTGCACATTATTATTAATGCGTGTGCAGCTGGGCTGCTGCAAGCAAGGGAGACGCATAATGCCCACTCGGGCAATGTTTAGGACGACTGTATCATGTTCCTACCTTTTGTAAGCCGACAGATTTTCCGCTGTTTGGACACATCGGATATGCCACGGCCTTCAATGTCGACGCCATTATTAACGATGGCGGGAGTGAGCGAGGAAATGCTCGTGCTGGCCGCGTTGCGTATGCGTTGATATATTGCCACCGCTCGCCCAAATGACACAGCAAGCGCTACCGCTCACTTACTGTCGATATCGTTGCAGGGAAATGCGCCACAAATTGTGATGTAGCATTCTTTAGTAATCCGAAAGTGATTCCGATCTACGCAACTTGACGATGCAACACCAATTACAATCGCTGCGAGCGCAGGCTCATCTCCCAACTGACGCACCGAAGTTGTCGATGATAAATCTTGACAACGCGGATGGTGTCATGTGTCGTGATTGGATTTCATCATGTTGTAGATTGCGAGCTCTAAAGTACAGAAGATGATATGAGCAGTTATGATATAATATCGTCCACATATACAACACACACACATGTATCATAATCGCACCGAAGGTGCATCTATTCCTCACGTCCAGAAAGTGGGAAGGGGAAAAAACACGCTAATTACCCCATCCTATAATTCCCCAACTCCTTGAGTTGGTGGTCCTGTTCATCACACAATTGTCAATTGACTCATATCATACATACTTCTGCAATTACTTTTATATACACTCGTCCCAGAAATTTTATCAGCATTGAATATCTTGGATATTTCAATTATATAATTTGACATTATTCACTGACTCAGTTTTACTGCAACAAAAGTTATTTACTCACAAACCAAGAATTACTTATATATCCTTCCGAAATTTCCGAAATAATCATCCACAGGATTCACTGTTTGACACGATCATGAACAAGTAATGCTGCTCTTGCTTACCATAAGCCACAACCATCCGAAACTTGCTTGCATGCACATACACAGGTATACGTCACACCGGGCGGATTACAATAACGCTATCAGTGCAAATCACTGTAGGACCTTGTATGTGCAAGCGATCTATAGTTAGCATAGCAAATCCGATTAGCAGTGGAAAATTGGACATATGACAGAGTTGTTTATACTATAGCTTATACTATATATAGGCAGATCGATCTCAAAAAGAGATCTCCACTAGGCCATCTGACCGTAGGATCATGTGCGCGACAGTGCTTCGCTTTTTGCATCCCAACATGCCATGCCATAACGCGTGGGTGGCGTCGCGGTAAATGTACGCGACTGCAGTGGCACTGTCATCGTTAGCGTCTGGCGATCGTGAGATCGGAAGTTCGTCTGTGTCGCCCGTTGGGATTCGCGCTTTGCTGCTGCTGCTGATTAAGTAAGGTACTAGGCGCCGTCGATCTCAAAGATGAGATCTCCACTAGGCGTCTGTGACTTTGGAAAGCATGATTAATTACGATCCCGTCGTGGCACGCGGCGACGCCCGTATTTCTTCGTGTCGGATCATCATGATTTCTCGGAACATCGCGTCTGCTATGCAATGCAAAAGCGAATCGGACGATCGCCGCGAATCGATTAATTATGGATCCGACGTGGCGCGCTTAGATGCTGGCATTCTCGGCATGCACACAATGCACATCGCGTCTGCCATGCCATAAATGATTTGACATTTCTTGACATTGCGTCTGCCATGCCATAACGTCTGGGTGGCGTCGCGGTAAATGCACGCGAATGCAGTGGCAGTGTCATCGTTAGCGTTTGGCGATCGTCAGATCGACAATTCGACTGCGTCGCTCGTTGGGATTCGAGCTTTGCTGCTGCTGCTGATTAAGGTAAGGTACTAGGCGCTGTCGATCACAAATATGCGATCTCCACTAGGCGTCGATCTTTTTGGACAGCGCGATTAGTCACCATGCGATGTTAACATGGATATCGCCATTACATCATATGACCGCAGGATCATGTGCGCCACAGTGCTTTGCTTTCTGCTTCTCAGCATGCCATGCCATAACGCGTGGGTGGCGTCGCGATAAATGTACGCGACTGCAGTGGCACTGTCATCGTTAGCGTCTGGCGATCGTGAGATCGAACATTCGACTGTATCGCCCGTTGGGATTCGAGCTTTGCTGCTGCTGCTGCTGATTAAGGTAAGGTACTAGTTCCGGTCGATCTTAAATTAAGATCTCCACTAGGCGCATCTGACGGTCGATGGGATTATTTATCTTGCCGACGTGGCACACTCGAGAGATCCGAACATGAACATCGAGTCTGCCATTCCATTAATGATTTGACATTTCTCGGACCTCGCGTCTGCTATGCAATGTAAAAGCGAATCTATCTGATTCCGGAACATCGCGTCTGTGCCAGGGGGCACGACGCCTTAAGCACTTGGGGACTATTGGGACTATGTGGCATGGTGGGGGGGGGCTTATACCAGCATGCACGTTGCATACATGTGCGCTAAGTGGGCCTCTGAGTCCCCTAGCGGCTGCCCTGAGCCCTCCGCCGAAGCGTGGCCCATGACGCGGTTCCGAGACGCAGACGTGCACCGCGACCCGGGAGGATTGGGATCCGGCTCCAATGCACCTTCGCCAGTGTCGTGTGCACTGCAGCTGCGCAGTTCATTGCGTCTACCCGTACGCGCGCGCCGCAGCGGCACCAGTGCACCCGGCGCCGCAGCAGCGAGAGCCCTCCACGTCGGCTCCCCTTGAGCCCTCCGCAGCAGGTCCTCCACGTCTTCACAAGCGCACTGAGCACCACAGTCGCCCCCGTGCGCCGAGCGCCGCAACGGCACCAGTGTGCCCAGCGCCGCAGCAGCGCACAGCGGCTCCCCTCAAACCCCTGCCGCCGCTCCGCTGAGCCCTCCACAGTTGGGCACCAGAGCCCTCGACAGCAGCTCTCCCCGATCAGCCAAGGGGGTGGTGCTGCTGCTGCAGGGGGTGGTTCTGCTGCTGCACCCCCGAGAGGCCGCCCTGGCCGTGCGCACCACCCCCGAGAGGCCGCCCTCGCCGTGCGCACCACCCCCGAGAGGCCGCCCTCGCCGTGCGCACCACCCCCAAGAGGCCGCCCTCGCCGTGCGCACCACCCCCGAGAGGCCGCCCTCGCCGTGCGCACCACCCCCGAGAGGCCGCCCTCGCCGTGCGCACCACCCCCGAGAGGCCGCCCTCGCCGCGCGCACCCCCCCGGGTGCCCATGCATTGAGCACCAGCAGCATCAAGCGCCGCAGCAGTGTGAGCCCTCCACAGCGGCTCCCCTCGAGCCCCCGCTGTCGCTTCGCTGAGCCCTCCACAGATGGGCACCCGAGCCCTCGGCAGCGGTTGTCCTCGATCAGCGCGAGCGCACCGAGCGCCGCAGCTACGCCTGTGCGCAGGGTGCTGCAGCAGCGCACCGCCGCCGAGAGCGCGCCGCCGCGCGTGGGACGCCACCGCGGGCGAGAGAGGCAGCTGCTCGTACGCAGAGAGCTGCCACTGGGGGGGTGATGCGCCGCTGCACCCACACACGCCGAGCGACACGGGGCGTGTTGGAGGGAGCAGCGAGCAGCGCGCGCATGGCGCCCGGGTGTTCCGAGCCCACTTGTGGGGGAGGTACCGATGACCCGGGAGCACCGCGCCGCACACACCCGCCCCACCGACGGGCGCAGAGCGCGGCGCACACCCACGGGGGTGTCGCCGAGGCCGGAGGGGCCAGCGCTTTGGGCGTCCGCACCCTGCGATGGGTTGCGGAGCCACACGCCGCCGAGGAGACTTGCTCTCTAGGCGTGTCGCCGCCGCGCCCTCCCCCGAGGCCGCCTCACATCACGCGCTGGAGCACGCCGTGATTTTTGAGGGGGGGAGTGAGAGCGCGCCGCCGCGCGTGGGACGCCACCGCGGGCAAGAGAGGCAGCTGCTCGTACTCAGAGAGCTGCCACTGGGGGGGTGATGCGCCGCTGCACCCAC